>WNYA01001340.1:39401-77953 GCA_019512145.1 Engystomops pustulosus | reverse complement strand
GGGGCTCGTTATTCGAGACGAGCACTCGAGCATCGGGAAAAGTTCGTCTCGAGTAACGAGTACCCGAGCATTTTAGTGCTTGCTCATCTCTAAAGAGGACTCTTTCACTCTCTTTTTTGACACTGTAGTGTCCAATTTAGCTTTTTCATCCTCGTCTCCGGACTCCAGGTCAGTCTCCCATTCTGAGGACTCAGCATCCTCAGCGGAAGACTCAGCATCCTCTGAAAGCCCTCCTGCCCTCTCCGTAACCTCACCCTCAACCTCTGAGACAGAGATGTTGTCAAGGGCTTGTAACCGGTTGGAAAGACCAACCAGAGGGGATTTACCTTCCTTAGGCTTCTGAGTCAGGGTGAGAGAAGATTGTTAATCTCCCTTCTTTTTCTTTTTCCTTTTGCCCTGCTTGCGCTTTTCCTGTAGCCACGCCCTATTATCCTCATCCATACTCTCATAATGGGAGGATTCTGAGAGCGTGTCCGCTTCCTCCCTCTGGATCCTCCTGACCTCCTCATCCAACTAATCATTCCTCGGTGCTAGATGGAACGCCCCCCGCGGGGCGACACTCAGTGTCCGGCCTTTCAGCCGATGCTTTCCCTGCTCCATCTCCACTACTACAAGCAGAGATGGAGCCTTGCGCCTCGCCACCTGGCTTTGTAATCTCCCTGCACCCTTGCACCGGGTCCACAGCGCTGATTGGGCTAAATAATTGTAAGTGCTATCCATCTAGCTTTTTGTCTATTTATCTATGTATCTACCTCTTTATTTCCTATTTGTTATATCCATCTCCTATCTAGCTATTTATTCATCTATCTCCTATCTCTCTTCTACCGTATCCAGTGGCGTAACAACCGCCGTAGCAGCCATAGCGGTTGCTACGGGGCCCGTGAGGTTAAGGGGCCCGGGGATGCATAGACTCCGTGAGTCCCTGTAGTGTCGGTGCTCCTACCTCTCTGTCCACTCCTAAACCTGCCCCCTCGGTGAGCTGCCCCCCCCCTCCCTCCGTGAGCCACCCCCCCCCCCCCCCGGGACAGGTGACCACCCGCCCCCCGGCACAAGTGACCTCCCACCTATCTCCCTGCATGCTGGAGCCGGCCGCTGACAGAGCAGACGGATGCCCCTCCTCCCCACTCTACAGCCCCTGTCCGACTAACCAAACACCCACCCAGGCGGGCGAACAAGCACCCACCCGCACAATCCCCCGCGCGGCTGAACAAGCTGCCGCCCGACTACCAACCCTCACTCACGTGCCCACCCCCCCCGGCCGAACAATCTGCCGCCCAACCACCAACCCTCACTCACGCGCCCACAAGAACCCCCACTCCCCTGCGCGGTCGAACTTGCAAAGGCCCCGCGCGCGGCAGAACTGCCACCCGCCTGACTCCCCCAGAGTATATCCCAATTGCCCCCCCCCCTGCGGGCGAACAAGCACCAGTGCAACCCCTCCCTCCTCCACGGACGAACCCATCCGATCACCCACCTACCCGCAAGAACACAAACCAGAACACCCGTCGCAAGCCCTGGCCAGGTGGTCACCCATACAGCACCAAAACATCCAAAAAGATAAGTATGTACATATGTATTTATCTATGTGTATATATGTATATACTATGTATATGTGTATATACTGTGTATATATGTATATCTGTTAATATATTGTGTATTATTGTGGGTAATGGCAGCATTATGGCAGCATTATGCAGCAACAACCACTGCTCACACCCGTAATCAGTGCTAGCACAGTTTACAGGTGGTCACTGCCATGTTGGATCGGATTTTTGCTTTCAGTAAGCCCAATGTGAAATCGACACCAGGTCTAGCCTAGCATAGAATTCTGCTATAGCCTGCACCAGGCCAGGACATCACCGGCCCACTCCCCTCCATTATTTCCCCCCACCCAACCCATTTGGCATGAAGGTGGCATATGTAGAAATGCACAGATAGAGATTGTGACTTTATTCATGGCTTGTATGCTAGAAAACGGTCATCATTCTAAATTCTCCTCATGACAATGCGATGGGGAGCTGAAAAAAAATTCCAAATGCAATGAAGATGACGGAAAAACCCTATAAAGCAGCAATTTGATATTTGCATGTATTTTTGGTTATGGCATTCACTGCATGAGATAATTGATTTTATATTCATGGGATGGCAACTAATGAGTGCCCTTTGAAGACAATACCACCCATGAACTGCCACTGTTTAAGTGCCGCTATTCAGCAGCAGCAGTCTCAGCAGTAAATGGAAGGTTCCTGCTGTATAATACAGCAGACAAATGCCCTATATGGAGAGGACTCACAGCTTGATGTACAGTTGTGCCGTATAGTGCCTAAAAGTTAGTATCAGTTGCTGGTGCTTTCCATTTATTACAACAAACTACTATTTATTTCACAGTACTCCACATTGTATTTGGACTAATAAAAGTTAAGTTTAATTTAGCACTGTATAGAATTTACAGATTATTTCAGATTATCATTTATAGAACATAAAATGCAATATTAAGCATATCCCATTGAAATGAGTGTTTTAAGAACCAAACCGATAGGTTCGGAGGAACTTCTATCCCGATGGCCATACGACTTGAGAACAAGTTGTCACAGTCATAAGGATGATGTCACAGCATTGTGTATGTAGATGTATTAATGTACAGATGTTTGTAAATGCAAAATTTATAATGTTTTAATGTTATTATACTGTATGTTTTGAGCTGATTAAGACATTTGAATTTCCCTTTGGGAACAAATTATGTCTTATCTTATCTTAAGTCCTAGACAAGCCTCAACTGACTATTTGTGTGCTTATGCTGTATGTACTGAATGTGTGTGTATT
Source organism: Engystomops pustulosus (assembly GCA_019512145.1). Classification (NCBI taxonomy): domain Eukaryota; kingdom Metazoa; phylum Chordata; class Amphibia; order Anura; family Leptodactylidae; genus Engystomops; species Engystomops pustulosus. Next base: position 75,130 of record WNYA01001340.1, on the reverse strand, counting down.
TGCTGTATGTGTGTATAGTCTGTATGTATATGCAGCAGTGTATGGTACAGTGTATACTGCATAAATGTGTGTGTATAAGTGTATACTTGTATGTATACAGGTGCAAGTATACGAGTGTAGAAATGTATGTGTTTGTATATAAGTATATAAATGTACGTAAATAGGAGTGTATAAATGTGTGTAAAAACATGTCTGTATTCAAAGGAACGCATGAGGGACATATATCTGGCTGCAAATTTGCTACCGGATATACTTCCCCCATAGGCGTCTATAGTGCTGGGCTTGGTACGGTGAGCACAACGAGCACTCACTGTTACGAGCCGTGGCCACAAAAGAGATAGAGTCTGAACAATCTATGGCCATAAGAATGACCATGCGGCTCCATTCTCTATGGAGAGGGGAGGGGTGAGCTGCGATCACCTCTCCAGCGCGCCAGACGTGTGCCTGCCACACTATAGCCGGGCGGACACACGTTTATGTGCATGCTGCCTAAATATGTATTATGAGGAAATAATTAAAGGTGGGGTGCAGTATGGGAAATAATTAATGGTGGGGGCAGTGTGAGGGAATAGAATCCATTTTCTATTGTGTTCACATACCATGTGTTTTACTATACTCAAGTACCATCCCCCCGCGTACACAGATCATTTTACACTCATACATCCTGTTGAAGGCTATTGGAATGTGGACATGCTCAGTAGGTTCCTTTGTCCCAAGAACCTATAAAAACTGTCTGCTACCTAAATTAATTGGAATTCTCTCAAACATGTGAAGGTCTGAGTAATTCACCGAACAGCTCGTACTATACAATAATTTGGACCCACACATCACAGAGATTTCCCTAACAAATTGGTTGCCTTAACCCGGGAGACAGACAGACCATGCAGCTGCACAAAAAGGTAAGAAGCTTTTTCTTACAAATTGCTCTGTCTCTCCCTGCTTGGATTGTCCCACGTCCGGTGAGTTGCATGCCTATATTGCCCAGTCCAAAGAATCTTGTTATTGTTATTTGAAAACTCCATGTGATGTGTGGTAGTGTATATGGGTATTGTGTGAGTTTGAACATGTGTGTTTGATAGCGCTTTGTTGTGATACTGTACTGTTCTGGTTTTAAGAAAGTAACATCCTAGAATAGCCCCTACCTAAAGAGTCAGCCTTGAAGAGCAGTTGGTGGATCGTAATTCGCTTGAGACAAAGGAGACTGAGTTTGGACAGTCAGACTTTATAATTTTTTTTTGTGTGGTAGGATCCAAATCTGCTTGAAGGAAGGGGACTACAGTCATTTCTTGATGGGCAAACGGTTTAGGAAAAAAATAAAATTAAAATAAAAGTGGTTAAAACTGCTCTAGGGAGGAGTGACTGCGAGTGTGTGCCGGCACTAGAGATATATAGAAAATTATGGAAAAATTTCTAGGTAGGTGAGAGGCAATTCGGAGGGAAACCAGTAGTACAGATCGTGAAAGAGAGAGGGAAAAGAGGCTGTAAAAGGATGTCAGAGAATTTTGCAAAAGGACAAGTATATCAAAAGATGGTTGTTTGTATGTTAGTAAATGGAAAGGTTCTTAAAAGAACAAAGGCTGGTTGCATGATAATGATACGATGGAAATTGCAAGTGGATAGAAGAAAGTTACAGAGGAAGTGACCAGAGGAGGTTATAAAGAAACAGCTATAGGAAAAGGACAGGACAGACAGACAAAAGGACAGACAAAAGACAAAGACAAAACTCAAGAAAAGTTCTACCTCCACCCTAAAATGGTGGATGAAATTCACAGTGTATGGAAACAAAGACCCAGACTGGCAGGAGACATGTGCAGTGTGGCCTAGACCCAACCCCCACACTGGAATATATCCGTTCATGACTAGATTAGAAAAAGTGCGGGCTCTGCACAGAACAAATACATAGTCTTCAGTTGTTTCTCCTGTAGGGGGCACCTCACTTTGATATACTTTAGTAGACCAGTGGTATGGAGAATGATGTATTGCCTAAAGATCATTGGATTTGCACCCACAGTCCGCTCAGCTGTATTTAGCTGTATTTGGCTATTGTTGTAACTTTAGAAGACAACTAAGATATAGTACCCAGGGAATAAATGTGGGAGACTTTGCCTTCTTATCTAGGAATCACCTCTCAGAACTTCAAAGTCCAAAAACCCCTGGGTATTTGTTACAGATTTTGGTCTTCTGTGGGGAGAACTCCTGGGCGGTTGTGCAGTCCCAATTGGATTCCCTGAGCTGACCCTTGCCAGATACTGTAGATGTTCTATGAGTTTATTCCTTTATGCAGTCCTGCAGATTATGGCAAAGATATAAATATGTGTTTTGCCTATATGATGTATAGTGCTAATGGTATTTCATCTGAATTACCAGATGTGAGGAAAGTCCAGCACACAATTGTTGACATTGTTCATTGCAGGCATGGACCTGAGAAATCTTGTGGCGTATGTTTAATAAAATCAGACATGTAGTGTAAAACTATATAAATACACCTAAAGATTGAAGGGTGTGGTCAAAAGTTTTTGCAATTTGTGTAGGATGATGGAGTGAAATTAGATGTTACAATGGTGTGTTATATTCCTTCTTTGTTATCTTGGTATGCCCCAGCACATAGTACTACAGACACCACAGGGAGAAGGAGGGGGCTGCCTCCCCCCTTGTCTCAGTGAACACAGGGGGGGGGGGGGACAAGTGATGGAATGTTAAGAGAAGAAAGGAACAATGAGAATGTGTGTTCATTACTGAGGACTGATAACCCTGACGGCCCTAAGCAGATTTTGGGTTTGATTCGCTACAACTTCTGTAATTGTAATGGTTTAACCAGGAGTAAAACCTATAACCACGCTATTAGTCCTATATAGCTGCTATTACTGAGATTATTATTAGGAGCTTTTTAGGCAGAAGTTATAACATTCCTAGAAGCCACCTACGTCAATGGCTCTAGTGATGCTTCTGCTCAGTAACACTGTCCCCCAGTATGTGCCCCCAGTATGTGCCCTCAGTATGTGCCCCCAGTATGACGGTATAGTTTTAAAATAATACAGCATTGATACATCGGCATCGGTCCCAAAACTGTGTTTTTTCTGGAGTATATTGCCCATTTTCTATTGTTCTCATTTAAGTTTAAGCCAAGCACCTCAGAGGAGAAGAAACAGGTCAGAAGCTCTGCTGATCGTGTGTAACATGACAACCTGGGCCCTTCTTGGTTTTGTATCCTACTGCTGCCTGTGCATATAAAACTTCTGTAGTAGTTTTGGACTATCCTGTTACTATTTCACCTCTTCATGACTAGAAACCTTGGTTACAATGTGCCCTCTTTATGATGTATTACATTGAATCCAGCTCCACTACTTTCGCTAGATTCAAAGGGGGGAGACATGAGGTAGACGGGTTATATTTAAAATTTTCTATTAATTTAATGATTAATGAACCAGTTACCTTTTAATATGTCATTAATCTGCATTTTGAGTTTTTTGTAGATAGCTTTAGAAACCAGGAATGAGTTTAATTCTACATCAGATGTGCAGTGGTCACACAACATGAGGTAACAAAAGCAGAACCGCTCCTAACCTACCTGTCTGTACAGGAGGCGGAGGTGAAGGCACTGATGGAGGGGTATAAAGTGGCAGAGGGTAAGAATGTGAGTCTTTTGGGATTCCTTATGATTCCTAACCTCATATGGTAAGTTTATCAACAACTATGAGACTTTGAAATAGCTGATAGAGGCCTTAGTGTTACAATAAAGGTCCATACTAGAAGGAAAAACCTATAAAGCTATAACACATGAAGTGACCATACTGGTTACTAGAAAATCTAGGGGAAAGGAGCCTGGATCAGTACAGTCCGTGAACCTCGCTGGCCCAGTAGGGTTATCTATACTCCTGTCTTTATAGAAACAGGCTTCACAGGTGAGGAAGCAAGACTGGAGCAAAACTGGGACCCAATGGTTGGAGGGTGGACTATGGCAAAAAGGTGACAAGCAATGTCTGCCAAGGGCCCTTTACTCTATGATGGTTCAGTGCACCCACAGGGTAAGACACCAGTCTAAGACTCTATATGCTCCGTGGTGGATAAGTATTGAGTAACACTTAGATTCACTTTTGCTACTGTCCATTTACACAAATATGTTTATATATGCTTAGTACAATGAAGGGAGAGTAGTGAAAACCCTCATATTTACACTCCGAAGCCGCTTTACCCCTTCCAGAGGTTGTAGATTGACTAAGTACAGCTACCAAAGGTAAGTAGCTATGAACATGTGCTTGTGTGTGTGGACCTCTTTTCTGGGTAATCTGAACCCTATCCTGTAACTAAAGCAACTGTAAAGACAGCAGCCAGGGATCGAGGAATACGTTAGTCCACTTATTCTAGAGACTAAAGTAAAAATCCCTATTGGGGTAGTAATATAGTTGATGACAGCTCTAGGGATTAAAAAGGCTTTTCACCTACTGAGGTTGTTTTTAGAATTGCCCCATGGATGAACATATATTTCCCTAAGGTTGTCCAGAGGTGTCATAAAGAATTGGTGGGATGTCCAAAACCTGCAGATACATTTTTTCTTAGGTGCATAACCAAGTATCTAAAGGTCCTGCTCAGGACCTGCACCCGCATTTTTGATCACCAAATTTTGCACAGTGGTTGCCTGTGCCTCAGGGAACGTCCTAGACCAGGTTTTGAGCCAAAATTTTCACCACACGCTTTCCAAAATCCACTGATTAACCACCATATACAGGAGCCATTGTCTGCTGCTGTGGCAGTTGAAAGCTGAGCCGTGATTGGTTGCTGCCCTGCCAAAGGTTATTAATACGAGCTTTAAGGTTTGCTAGCTTACTATAGGTAACTTGCTGCACCATTAACTTTAACCCTCTCGGAGCTAAAACAACGATCCAGGACTGATCCAGAAGTCCCAATGTTAAAATATAAAGAGATAGAAATAAAAATATATAGATTTCTTATCTGACCGGAGCTCCAGACCTTCACAGAGGTTTTCACTCCAAACGTTCACAATAATTCTTCTCGTTTGTCCTCCGTTCTGCTCACAGCACACATCCACAGATTCTCCAGATAAGAGTAGCCCACTATTCAGACCCAAGTGGATATAGTTTTCGTTCCTCCTATTGTTACCACCGTTCACCACAGCGGACCACTAGAAGAAACACGCACTCCAATCGTGTAGAATGTCTTCATAAAATGCTTTAATAAAATTAAATACTACTCACGAACGTTTAGTAAAAATGACTTTCATGCATCTGCAGTAGCGATTGGTGGACCAATCCCTGGTTGTTCTTTAAGGGGGATCTGTATACCCCAAATAGCAGTTCTATTTAGTGACAAAATCAAATAGGAAGAAATCTGTTTGACATTCATGCATCTGCAGTAGTGAGCTGTCAGTTGTGGGTTATCTGTATAACGCACATTGCCATACCTATTGGGGGCTCTAGTTTACAGCCAGATTCACGTGTCAAATCCACATAGTTTATACAGTGATTTTCGCTGAGATTACACTGTCAGTTGTGGGGTATCTGTATAACGCATATTGCAATACCTTTTGGGGGCTCTAGTTTACAGCCAGATTCAGGTGTCAAATCCACGTAGTATATACAGTGATTTTCACTGAAATTACACTGTCAGTTGTGGGGTATCTGTATAACGCATATTGCAATACCTTTTAGGGGCTCTAGTTTGCAGCCAGATTCACGTGTCAAATCCACGTAGTTTATACAGTGATTTTCACTGAAATTACACTGTCAGTTGTGGGGTATCTGTATAACGCACATTGCAATACCTTTTAGGGGCTCTAGTTTACATCCAGATTCACGTGTCAAATCCACGTAGTTTATACAGTGATTTTCGCTGAAATTACACTGTCAGTTGTGGGGTATCTGAATAACGCACATTGCAATACCCTTTGGGGACTCTAGCTTACAGCCAGATTCACGTGTCAAATCCACGTAGTTTATACAGTGATTTTCGCTGAAATTATACTCTCAGTTGTGGGGTATCTGTATAACGCACATTGCAATACCTTTTGAGGGCTCTAGTTTAGAGCCAGATTCACGTGTCAAATCCACATAGTTTATACAGTGATTTTCGCTGAAATTACACTGTCAGTTGTGGGATATCTGTATAATGCACATTGCAATACCATTTGGGGGCTCTAGTTTACAGCCAGATTCACGTGTCAGTAGTTTATACAGTGATTTTCGCTGAAATTACACTGTCAGTTGTGGGGTATCTGTATAACGCACATTGCCATAACTTTTGGGGGCTCTAGTGTTAGGGGAGGATTCAAGACATCCTCTTTTAATGTGCCTCAATTGCGTGGTTCAAATCAATTGTAAACATGAGCAAGTAATGACCCAGACTAATTTGCTGATTCAAGTCTCACTCATGCCCCGGGTAGGTTGGCACTGTGTGAACTTTATTTATTCTACTAGACTATATAGAAAGAATAGGAAAAAGAGCTAGACAGGGAGGAGCATAGAAAGCATAACAATATCAGACATCGTTTTGATTGGAGAGCTTCTCTTCTGTTGCACGTTCACGTCATAATAATACATTCTCAAAATTCTTTAGTTCCAATGTTTTGGTTACAATCACGATGGCGGCGCCATCTTGAAATTAAGTCTCTGTTAGAATGCTTTTAGGAAAATAAGTAGAAATGACAGGATTTGATCTATCAGCAAGGTTTAACTGAACAGCCCCCCCTAAATCCTGGAATTTCTCTCAGCTACTCTTAGTCTAGAGGGACCTACAGATCTGCCCATATGTGCTTCATTCTCCCCTTCACCAGTTGGATGACAGCAGACCCCTGTTGGGTGTGCTCCCATTTAGTGGACTTTCACATATGGGAATCAAATCTCTACCCTACTCTAGGGGGGCTGTCTTGTGTGTCTCCAGGGCACATGACCTCAGGGGAATGTCTTCGTTGTGCAAATTTAAAAAGCTTGAGTAGAGGGTCTTTGGCTTGCCTAACTCCGGGTACTCAGGAGTAACCATACAGTCCCTTGGTGGTCTGGTCTATGGTTTTACTGACCACTTTCTTGAGGCAAGAAACTATGCATATCCCAGTTACTGTGAATGCCACCAAAACAACCAGAATGATGATGCCCACCTGTACTAACCAATGTTTCCACCCATTTAACCATCCAAACCACTGATCCCATGGGTCAGCAAGTCCTGAGTTCCTTTTCAGTTCCTCGGATATACTGGTCAGCTGTCTTATGGCGTGGGTGACCTTCCCATCAGGCCTGTATTGTCGGGAAAGTAGGCACAACAGGTTTCCCCTATCATCTTGCAGACCCCACCCTTCTCTGCCAGCAACATATCTAGGGCCATTCTGTTCTGAAATGCCATAATGGAGGTGGGTTTTAACTGGTCCGCCATTCCCTGAAGAGCATCACGGGTGTAGTTGACAAATCTCTGCTGATTATAATATATGTAATTTATCAAAGCTGCCTCCAGGTGAAATATCCCTTCTCCTTCTGCCCCGCACGCTGGTCCCACCATTCTCCTGGGAGTGGTCTGGGGTTACTATGTGGACGGGCATGATAGCTTTGCAACGGTGCATTATCCTCTCCACTCCCCCTTCAGCCTAGTCCTATTCCTCATGTCCCCACAAATCCAATAGATGTCCCCAGGGAGGTTGTCTGATTATGTAATAAGATTGGGACTGCTAAGCTGAATTCACCACAAAATCCTTCTGTGAAGTTACCCAGGAATCTTCTTTTCCCCCCTGTGGACTCATAACAGGTATAGTTACCAGGGTAAATGGTCAGGCCCTTCCCAGGTCTTGGTGGTTTGGTGATGACGGGGTACTTTTGCTTCCACAGCTCACATAATGTCTCGTTTGTTGTATGGTTTTTGGTGCGTGTGGTATGATATAGAGTTAAAAAACAGGTTTCTTGTTCTGGTGGGACTTTGAGGGGCACTGTACCCAGGTGTGGTCATGCTGCAGGACATACATAACACCCGGTACTGTTGTGATCCTCAGCGATGTACTTCATATACTCTAACCAGACATTTGTGTCTGAGAACCCTGTCTCTGATGCCATTGTCTCCTCAAAAGTGGGATTGGCTATGGCTACCATACCTTTGGCAGCTGCCACCCGGGGGGGGGGCAAGGGTTTGCTTAGGGTGTGCCTTAATCAATTGTTCTCATTCCTCTGAATCCCACATGTCCCAGATCCTGAACGTACTCCAGCTTCCTCTTTTTCCCCTGGCTACGTATGTTCCCAATATGTATGTACCTGAGTCCCTAGGATTGGGGTTCTCTATGGGGTTCTCTATGTTTAGAGTTAAACTCATGTTCCTTCCTGTTTTCCCTTGGCTAGAGCAGGTACCACTTTTTGTCAGTGTCATCCGTGAGATCAAAGATTCACCCTTCCAGCTTTTTCGGTCTAAGGCACTTTGGGGACGATATCCCCAGTTTGTTCCAGTATTCCATCCCACAGCCCCCCCAGTAATCACAACTCTCTCCCCAATAATCATCCGTAAAGCAAATATATTGGGCCCTTGAGGGGGAATCTTTATACAGTTCACACTGCCACTTTGGGGAAGGGCAGCTAACAAGCTGGCAGTAATCGAAAACATATGTGGCCACCTCTGTATCTGAAGAGTTGAACTAAAAAGTGACCATACCATCCTTTGTTTCGGTTATAGCCACCTTCTGACCGCACGTGACCATGATCACACTCAAACTCAAAAGGATATATATCATTGTTGAGGTGGAGGGTCGATCCTTTTGCAATGGGAGGAGTGTATCCACGTTGGTTTCCCCTCAACTTTCACGGATCTGGGAGTGACCAGCAACACTTGATAGGGGCCCTCGAATCTTGGATCCAAGCAGCTTTTCCTAATGTGTTTTCTCACGAGGACGTAATCCCCTGGCTTGAGAGCATGTGCGCCCTCCGAAGACCCTGGAAAAGAGGACAAGACTGCAGAGTGTGTGTTCTTTAGACAACTCAATCACAAACTTCACAACTTTATCATGTGACTGTGCTAACTCCCGTGGCTCATCAGACTGGGTGTATAATCTGGGAGGGGCCCCAAAAAGTATCTCATGCGGAGTGAGGCCGTGCTTTGCCAGCGGGGTATGTCTAACATGGTATAGGGCAACGGGCAGGAGATCTGGCCAGTCTAAGGAGCTTTGCTGTGTTATTTTTAGAAGTTTTGTTTTCAGGGTTCCATTCATCCTTTCCACTTTCCCTGAGCTTTGTGGGTGGTAAGGCGTATGTAGTCCCACCCCTGCCCCCAGTGTGTGCCAAAGTTCTTGGTAGATTTGGGCGGTGAAGGCTTGTTAGCATCAGATTATGCAGATCACTCTGCATAATGGAATAGTGGAATAGTAAAAAGGAACTTTATTTATGAACAGAACTCACAGAATTTCTCAGCATACAGGATAACATGTCTGTACTGCTATCAGTCCATCTGCAGCAAGCAAGGAAAGATGTCTGTGCTGTGTCTTCCTGTCTTAGAGAGGTTTTTTTTTCTTTGACAGCCTAACTTTATTGACATTTACAATGTTCCTAGACAAAGGTTCATACATGCAATACATACAAAAGTAGTTGTTGCATACAGTATTATTATTCCAACACCCCCACTCAACAATTACTTATCCAGTCAGTCCCATCATGTTCCTGAAATCTTCAAACTTGGTTCTTGGCAATGGCTTTGTCATGGCATCCGCTATCATCTTTTCAGTTTCGCAGTAGACAAAGTCAATGATACCTCGTTCCACCTCGCAGGTGGTGAGGTCTTACATCAATGTGCTTGGTCCTGGCATTGATCCTTTCACTGCTGGCAAGTTTAATACATCCTTGGTTGTCTTCATAAATGGTAACAGGTTGAGTTGGAGTTTCACCAAGATCCTCTAATAGTTGGTTCAACCAAATTACTTATTGACTAGCATGAGCTGCCGAAATGTATACTGCCTCTGTAGATGATAAAGCAACCGAGATCTGCTTTCTGCTTGACCAAGAAATTGGACTTTCTCCCAATTTGAACAAGTAACCACTTGTTGACTTTAGATCACTTAAATCTCCTGCCCAGTCTGCGTCCACGTAGGCTGTGAGCTTTAGATCACCATTTGCAGATATCCTTAGATTCATGTCTTGAGTCTGCTTTAGATATTGGAGGACTCTTTTAACAGCATTCCAGGCTCTTGGACTACTTACTTACACGTCCGCACAAAATGCCCATTGTCGCGAGTAGTAGTGGCTATGTAGAGTAGTGCCCCCACTACTTTTCTGTAGCTCTCATTATTAGATAGTAAGTCATCTTCTCCTTCCAACTTTAGGTAAGATGGATCCATTGGTGTTGAAGCGCCTTTGGCTTCTGACATCCCAAACTGGTTGAGAACTGAGACAATTTTGGATTTCTGGTTGAGAAGGAAACTTCCATCATCTTCTCTCTGGATCTGGATTCCTAGATAATGTGACACATTTCCAAGGTCCTTTGTTTCAAAATGTTGGTTCAGAATTGTTCCTACCTTTGTAATTTCAGCTTCTTCTTGATGAGCTATAATAACATCATCAACATACAGAAGAACACTTATCTGCTATACATTTTATGTATAAACACGGATCAGCTTGACTTCTTGTAAACCCCTCTTTCAGTAGAACATTATTCAGTTTAGTGTTCCACGCTCTTGCCGATTGTTTTAGGTCATAAAGAGATTTTTGCAGTTTACACACAAGGTGTTCTTCTCCTTTCTTAATATAACCTTCTGGTTGAGACATATAAACCTCTTCTTCTATGTCACCATTTAGAAAAGCCGTCTTAATGTCCAAATGTCTTACTTTCATGTTTTGCACAGCTGCTACAGACATTAACACTCTAAATGTTGTTTGTTTTGCAACTGGAGAAAATGTAGCATCATAATCTTCTCCATACTTTTGTAAGTACCCTTTTGCAACTAATCTTGCCTTAAATCTATGCACTTTACCATCAGAGTCATACTTGGTTTTGAAAACCCACTTACATCCGATTGCTTTCTTACCCTGTGGTAGCTTGGTAATCTTCCATGTCTGAAGCTGTTGAAGGGATTCCATCTCTTCATCTGCAGCTTTAATCCATTTCTGCTTTTCATGGAGTGGCAGTTGTTGCATCTCATCCCATGACTGAGGCTCTGACTCACAAAGTGTCTTCACTATGTAGGACAGGCGTTTAGCTGAAATACCTTTGTTTGATCTGTTGGATCTCCTGAATGAAGGTTCAGCTGGTATTACAGTCTCTTCTTCAGTAGCCTTAGAGGCGACCCACACTTCAGTGTCTTCTTCATTGTTTCCTTGAATTTGTGACTGTGGCTCAAGTGGAATGATTGGAGTAACTTCATGAAATTTGAGTGATACAGTGTTCTCATCTATCACTATATCTCTGCTGATTGTCACCTTGTTGGTCTCTGGGTGCAGGATTCTGTATCCTTTTTTAGTTTCACTGTAGCCTACCAGGTTTCCTTCCTTTGCATGAGCTTCCCACTTTGTACGCTTTTCCTTAGGAACATGCACAAATGCTTTACTTCCAAATAATCTTATTGGAAGATTATTATTCTAATCTATTATATCTATTATAATCTATTATTCCATTGCTCATATGGAGTTTTTTTTGTAGCTTTCCCTGGTAATCTGTTTTGAAGATAGCAAGCGGTCATTATTGCTTCTCCCCAATATGTTGTTGGTAGCTCAGCATCAAACAGCATACTTCTTCCACTTTCACAAAGAGTTCGGTTCTTTCTCTCTGCAATACCATTCGTAGTATCTTTGGCATTCTTCCAAATTTGTTGGATACTTAAGCTATGTACTCTTCTAGTTTCTCTGCAACTTTATCTTTGCTATGAAGCGAATAGACAATTGTATATCTTGAATAATCATCAATAAATGTCACAAAATATCTCTTCTTTCCAGGTGTTTGAGTACTCATTGGGCCACACACATCTGTATGAATCAAGTCCAGTGGCTGTGCTGATGTAATGGTGCTGTGTTAAGGAAATGATTTCCTTGTCATTTTACATTTAAGACAGCTAGTGCATTTCCTCTTTTGACTGCATTGGTCAATTGTAACGCCCTTAGCAAGCTGTTCCTGAACTAGCTTCCTTGTTGCTTCTGCGTCTCTGTGCCCAAGACGCCTATGCCACACATGGATACAATTCTAATGTTGTTCTTGTTTGACAATATAAACAGCCTCTTGGTGTTGTAACTGGTACAGTTCATCTTTGATTTTTCCTTCTGCTAGAGTATGACCCTCTCTTGTGATGATGCAGTTGTCATCCTTAAAAGTAACTACATTCCCTTCTCTTGTGAGTTTCTTCACTGATAACAAGTTGCTTTCAAGACTTGGAACATAAAGAACATCCTTTACTTGGATCTTTCTGGTTTCTGTTGGAGAGACTTGGCAGTGGAGGTAGCCATCTCCTATTCCTTCTGAAGTTATATACTAACCATTGGCTAAGATTACTTTTTCTGATCTGCTTTGGTCTAGCTTAGAAAAAAAACTTCTGTTATTTGTCATATGACTTGTAGCATCAGAGTCTATACACCATACATGCCTTGCTGATCTGCCTGTACTTGTATTAAATGCTGATTCAACACACACAGCATCCTTTTCTTCTTTAATAGCACTTTTGGCCTTCTGATTATTCTCTTTTCCTTTAAGTTGATTCATCTTTGCTTTCCAGACTCTGCAGTTTGCCTTTAAGTGACCCGGGGTTCTTGCATACAAAACAATCACATGTTTCCTTTATATGACTCTTATGTGTTATATAGTCCTGAGTCTTTAATGCAGATTCTGCGGTGGACAAATCACTGCTGCTTGCACTCTCTGTTTTTCTCTTGTACTCATCCACAAGTTTGCCTTTAACATACTCTAATGTGAGCTCATCATCCGGCCGTGCATCCAGTGCGGTGACAAGCGTGTCATAGCTTTCTGGAAGACCGCTGAGTAACAGTGCAGCAACATGGAAGTCTTTTATGTCTTCTCCTATACCACGCAGGCGCTCAACTATTTCTAGGGTGTCTCTGATGTAGTCCTGCATATTCTGGCCCTTGCTTAACTTAGACTGATACAGTTTCCTCATTAGATAAAACTTATTGCTGAGATTTGTTCTTTCATGCACTTTCTGTAGCTCCTCCCACATGTCCTTTGCAGTGTTACATTTGCATATGTGTACAATCTGGTCATCATCTATACTGAGGGAGATAGTGCTCTGTGCTTTCAGATCCTTCTCTATCCATTCATCTGATGGAGGATCAGGCTTGAGCTCCTGTGTATATTTCCACATACCTTCTCTTATTAGAAGCATCTTCACCTTGAATTTCCAGGATTGGTAGTTCTGGTTTGTCAGGCTTGGCACTGAGAACTTCACAGGATTGCTGATGGCAGCCATCTTATCTTTCTCTTTTATCTTCTTACTGTTCACACTTTACTATTGTATTGTGATACTGGAATACTTGGATACTGGGCCCATAACCTGTTAGCAGCAGATTATGCAGATCACTCTCCAGTAGTGGAATAGTAAAAAGGAACTTTATTTATGAACAGAACTCACAGAATTTCTCAGCATACATGATAACATGTCTGTACTGCTATCAGTCCATCTGCAGCAAGCAAGGAGCTTCGGTTGTATGCAGCCACCACGGTGGACATTCCTGGGGCAAAGTAAAGTTTGTTTATCATCGCCAATGCTTGGTTCTTTTTCTGGTGGGTGATCCCATGAGCCCACGTGGCCACTGCGGTGTACATTCTTCTTGGCAGGCACAGTTTCCCATCTTTTTTCCATATTCCATCTTTTGTCCTCGCCCATTGCCTCTTCCAAGAGTCTCTCTCTTCTTTGGTAATACTCCTTTGTTCTATTCTCAGCGGGTCAACTGTAGTTCTGCCACAAGACCTCTGATTATCTTCCAGCCTCTCACCATCCTTCTCCCTAGTTCTGGCTCGCGTCATAACCACAAGTTGCTGTGACTGCCACTCTTCAGACACATTCTGCAGTGCTGCTTCTTTTGCCGCCTGATCTGCCAAGTGGTTCCCTTTGGCTTCTTTCGAGTTCAACTTCCCATGAGCCTTCACCTTGATCACTGCCACCTCCTTCGGGTCGAGCAAGGCCATCATCAGGCCGATGTGTTCTGCGTTTTTAACTGGGGTACCTGTAGCGGTAATAAACCCTCTGCGTTCCCATAGAGCTCCAAAATCATGGACGATACCGAAGCCTTATCTTGAATCAGTGTAGATGTTGACTCTTTGTCCTTTTGCTATCTCACAGGCCTTAGTCATGGCCACCAGTTCAGCCTCCTGTGCAGACCAGTGTTCTAGCAAAGCTTCAGCCAGTTATACTCGTTGCAGAGTGGTAACTGCAGAGCCCGTATGGAAATCACCATACTGATCAGCAAATCTTGACCCATCCGTCCATGGCTCAATATCAGGGTCCCGGAGTGGCGTCTCGGGAAGTATCAAGAAAGACTGTGTCTCTTCCTTCATGATTTGCACACAGTCATGATAGCCATCTCTTAGGGCAGTGGTGGCGAACCTATGGCACATGTGCCAGACAGGGCACGCAGAGCCCTCTCTGCTGGCACGCATGCCATTATCCTCCACCGTGTGCAGAGGCCCACAGTTTAGAAGAACAGCATCTGCACCTTGCGCTCAGATACAGAGCAGGCAGGTCACACTGCACAGGGTAGATGCAGTTCTTCTAAACTGAGGACCTGTGGGCCCCTCAGATGCAGCCCACAGCCGGGTGCAGGATGTCTGTGCTCCTGTCAGAGGAGCGCTGCTCTATAAGAAGATCCCAGTGCAGCGCTGGGAGCAGGAAGCAGTGGGGGTGAAGCTTGTACCTCCCCCTCCTACTAGGAGACCTGAAATGGAGCGGGACAGAGAGAGAGGGGGAGGGGGATGCTGTGACCCGGAACATCCAGAGGCTGCTGTGTGCCTTCCTCATAGATAACTGTAAGTTGTACAGTGTCTGCAATTTGTTTATACAGTTCACATACATATATACCTGTGCTATGCATATATGTGTGTGTGTATATGTGACATTTACACACATATGCATAACACATATATAATATGTCTTTGTTATGCACTTGTGTGTGTTTATGTCTGTGTTATGTGTATATAAGTATATGTGTGTGTCTGTATCTGTGTATGCATACTGTATATATGTGTGTACTGTATGTCTGTGTTATGCATATTGTATATATGTGTGCACTGTATATGTCTGTGTTATGCATATTGTATATATGTGTGCACTGTACATGTCTGTGTTATGCATATTGTATATATGTGTGCACTGTACATGTCTGTGTTATGCATACTGTATATATGTGTGCACTGTACATGTCTGTGTTATACATACTGTACATATGTGCACTGTACATGTCTGTGTTATGCATACTGTATATATGTACACTGTACATGTCTGTGTTATGCATACTGTATATATGTGTGCACTGTATATGTCTGTGTTATGCATACTGTATATATGTGACTGTAATATATTGCACTGTATACGTCTGTGTTATGCCTCTGTTATATGGTGTACTGTTATGCATACTGTATATATGTGTGCACTGTATGTGTCTGTGTTATGCATACTGTATATATGTGTGCACTGTATATGCCTGTGTTATGCATACTGTATATATGTGTGCACTGTACATGTCTGTGTTATGCATAATGTATATATGTGTGCACTGTACATGTCTGTGTTATACATACTGTAAATATGTGCACTGTACATGTCTGTGTTATGCATACTGTATATATGTACACTGTACATGTCTGTGTTATGCATACTATATATATGTGTGCACTGTACATGTCTGTGTTATGCATACTGTATATATGTGTGCACTGTATATGTCTGTGTTATGCATACTGTATATATGTGTGTACTTTTATTGTCTGTGTTATGCATACTGTATATATGTGTGCACTGTATATGTCTGTGTTATGCATACTGTATATATGTGTGCACTTTATATGCCTGTGTTATGCATACTGTATATATGTGTGTACTTTATATGTCTGTGTTATGCATACTGTATATATGTGTACACTGTATATGTCTGTGTTATGCATACTAATAGTGGTGGTAAACATATGGCAGTATTATTTGGCCCTTACGTAGGTTATATTGCTCTAAATTACCATGTTGGCACTTTGTGGTAGATAAGTGGGTTTTGGCTTGCAGTTTGGGCACTCGATCGCTAAAAGGTTCGCCATCACTGACATAGGGTAATGCCACCCCCCCCCCCCCCCCCTCAGAATGTGGCAGAAGGGTGGCTGGATTGATAGTTGTACACCGCTGTAGAGTAACATTGTCAGGCAAGAGAAGGGAACAGTGTAATCTCAGATGGCGCTGATGGGTAAGGTGCTTAGGCTGTGTAGCTTGTTCGAGGATGGACTTGATGTCATGTGGAGCCAGAACAATCACTGGATGTCCCAAGATGATGTCTGCGGTTTTGTCAAGTAAGAGGCTTGCTGCATGCACTACTTTTAGGCAGGTAGGAGAGGTCTGAGCCACAGGGTCTAAGCGACATGAGTAATAGCCTAGAGGCCTTTGATGCTCTGCATGTTTCTGCATAAGTACCCCGGAAGCGTGGCCCTTGGCCTCTGAAATGTAGAGGTGGAAAACCAGCTGGTAGTTGGGCAAACCTAATGCTGGCGCTTCCAGTATTGAAGACTTTAGCTGCTGGAAACAGGAGACCTGTTCACGGTAGAGCTCATCAGAGGTGGCCTTGTGCAGGGATGGACCAGTTTTGAGGGCATCATACAGAGGCTGCATGAGCCTGGAGGCGTCTGGTATCCACTGGTGGCAGTATGTGATGAGGCTGAGGAAGGACTGCAGTTGAGAGAGGTTCTTTGGATATTCCAATTTTGCAATGCCCGACTTCCTTTCCTCAGTGAGGTGTTTGGCCCCCGGTGAATGGCAGTGTCCAAGAAAGACAACGGTGGTCTTGCACCATTGCACTTTGTCTTTAGAAACCTTTGAACCAGTCTGATGGAGGTGTCTCAGAAGAGAAATGGACAACTCTTGAATGACTTCAAAGGAGTCAGCACACAGTAGGAGATCATCCACAAACTGAAGCAAGGTCACAACAGTGTCTACCCACGGGGATAGGCAAAACCGGATAGCAGCCGTGAACTGGTTTGGACTGTTCTGGGCTCCTTGAGGCGTTACCGTCCAGGTGTATTGTCGTCCTTGGAAAGTGAAAGCAAACAGATATTGACAACCCTCATGAAGAGGGACGCTGAAGAAGACGTTACTGAGGTCAATAACTGTGAAAAACTTCGTAGTTGGTGGGATTCCAGAAAGAAGGGTATGCCGGATTGGCACAACCGGTGTTTCAAGGATTGTGGCAGCATTAACGGCACAGAGATCTTGGACCAGGCGGTATTTGGTTGGTTCTCTTTTCAGGGTTTTCTTTTTCAGAGGAAAGAGTGGTGTATTACATGGAGAGGTACACGGGATCAAGGCCCCTTTTTCAACCAGACGTTATATTTGCTGTCCGAGGCTCTGTTCCTGGGCCAACTTCAGTGGGTATTGTGGGACCCGTGGATATGGAGCATCAGGTTTGAGATGAACCCAGACGGGTGTGACAGGGAGTCTGCCTATGTCATCCGGCCCCTGGCTCCAAAGTTCTTCTGGTAACAGACAGCATATCTCCTCTGGGACACCATACTGGGAATGTTGTGAAGGGGGTTAACAGACAAGAAGAGGCAAGGCTCTAAGGAGGCAGACATCAAATTGTGAGGAAGGAGAGTCTGGATTCTCAAGCTGGAGCATGAGACCAGCCTCTGCGTACTTGAGAGCAACTTTCATCCGACTGAGAAGGTCCACTCCTAATAGGTTAACTGGACACGTATCTGAAACAAGCAGCTGTGCAGTCATGTCAGGAAAGGGACCAAGTGGCACAGGGATAGAAAGGGGCACTTTTGAAGCTTTTGAACCCCCACACAGGAGACAAATTCATCAGAAAGAGAAACTGTTGGAGGCAAATCATCTCTGGGGATCATTGAAGTGGCCGCTTCTGTGTCCACCAGAAACCTGACAGGGGTCCTGTCTACAGAAAGTATTACAGTTCCACAGGGAGATTTAGGTTTGAGGGAAATTGCTGGCATGAGAGACACAGGCTGGCCAGATCTTCATGGGGCAGGGTGCCCACTCCTCTCAGGTCCTTGTCTTCTGCTCCTGTCTTCCTGATAATCACGTGCACGCCTGTCTGGGGAACAACGGTTCCTGCCCCATTGGTACCCGCTGCTGCGGCATTCCCGCCGGAGGTCGCCAACTCTTCCACACCCCCAGCACGTGGGGGCATCACATCCCTGACTTCTGTGCAGTGGGTAAGCCTCCTCGGGCTGGCAATACCTAGAAGGGGACCGGTATCTGCATGATGGATGGAAGTCCCTTGGTTCCCGCTCCATCCTCCCTCTGTCTTGAGTGGCAGCCACCATGATGGGAAGAGCAGCATCTTCAGCTCCTGAGTTCATGGTCAGAAGCATGACCTTATTATCCTTTGTCTTTTTATCCTTGAGGTACTTACGATGGTAAGTGAGTCCTTAAGCGGGAGTGTGACCACCTCTTGGCGGGTGGCCATAACCACTTTCTTCAGGGCGGGGCGGAGGCCATCCATGAAAGCCTGTGATAGTAAGAAGGCTTGTGACTTGTGCTGGGTGGAAAAACCCAAATCAGTGAAGATTTGGGTCAGTCTGGCAGCAAACTTATCCGCAGACTCATTCTCCTCCTGTGAGATGTCTTGCAGTGAGGCAGATTGGTCAGTGAGCATATCCCGAGCCCAGTCCTTCAAATGGGCACAAAATTCAAGTCCAGATTCATAAGTGATGTGGGATGGTAGGCGTGAGTCTTCTAATGCTTTCTCTATCACCGGCCAGAAAGCATCTCCAGCTTTTATAGAGATTCCAGATCCTGCCGAGTACATCTTGCGTATCTCTGCCATACGCCTGTAGAAGGGCATGGGCCACGTTTCTGGGTCAGGAAGGGTAGAAACTAAGGTGGAAGCCTGATTAGTTCTAAATTTGATGTACAAGGTTGGCTCAGAGTCGTCCAGCAATGGTGGCGGCAGTGGTAGGGCTTGGGGTGTGGTGTTTAGGTAGTTGTAGGCTTCTGGGACACCTGGAGTCGAGTAGGCATCATAAGGGCGGGGTTTGGCAGGGCTCACCATTTTAACAACTGTGTCCTTCACCATGCGTACATCTTCCACAGAATTGGTGACAATGCGCACACCTCTGATAGGTTTACATGCTGACCGGTGAACCATGACAAGAGAGCAGACACAATGGTCTGAATGCAGGTTTGTTTTGGGAAGCCAAACAAGCCAGATGAAATTAAAGTTAGGGCCAGAATTTTGCTGGGCATAACCTCTCTGGACGCTCGGGAGGCATATCCAAGATTTCCGGGTGTGGCAATATGGCCGCTGGAGGTGGGACTTCCGGGTGTGGCAATATGGCCGCTGGAGGTGGCACTTCTGGTTTGAACCAGAGCTGACGCAGGCAGACTACCTCCTGCATCATGTGGACGGGCCGCCCCACAACTGTAACACGTATCCCGTAAATCTGGGTTTTGACTCCCACATACGTAACAGGTCCACCCCTCCGGACCAGTTACGAGGCCATTATATGGTGGTGGCTCCTTGGGGCAGCATGGAGGTTGTTCAGACTTTTCACGTATCACATAACCAAACACCTCCTCTGCACCTTCTGATCCTCCCTGTCCTGTTACCTCCTCAAACCCAGCAGTCCTATAGAAAGCTTGCGCTATTTCTAAGATGCCACTATCTTCAAGAAGCCTTTGTGACTTCTCCAATGCCTCTTTCCAAACTTTGGGCTGTAATCTACCTCCCGAAGGCAAGCCCAGCAACTTAAACAGCTTCTCGCAGTTGCTGACATTCCTTTTCCCTTCCCTGCGCTGAACTATCGCTAGCGCGCCAGCGACTCCCTCTGGAAGGGCGATCTTTCTCTTTCGAAACCGCAGCATAATTTGTCCGAGACCCTTACCGTGCAGCTGCTCACAGCTTTAGGGTTGACCTTCAAGCTCCACGATCACCAGTTATAGAGACTTAACTCACCGCGTGTCAGTTACAGAGGTTTATCAGAAGGTCCCCGCTTAATGATCTCCCTTTTCTCCTAATTCCTGTTAAAATCTCCAGACATCCGTTCTTTACCCGTTCTCCTAGCCTGGCAGCCTATGTTTGATGTACAAACACCTGTCCTATTAACCCCTTCTAACGGCCCATATGTCTGATCTTCACTGTGGTCTCTCTTATCTTATCTTATCCCCGAGTCACAGGCAAGTAGCAGAACATATGTAATCTGAAACTTACCGTGATAGTGGGCTGATCAGACCCAGTCGGAAAACAGTGACCCCAAAATTGCAAACAGTGCTGGAACGAGGGGGCATCCTGGTCCTGATCAAGAAATCTCAGCAGTGCCTCCAATGTTAGGGGAGGATTCAAGACATCCTCTTTTAATGTGCCTCAAATGCGTGGTTCAAATCAATTGTAAACATGAGCAAGTAATGACCCAGACTAATTGCTGATTCAAGTCTCACTCATGACCCGGGTAGGTTGGCACTGTGTGAACTTTATTTATTCTACTAGACTATATAGAAAGAATAGGAAAAAGAGCAAGACAGGGAGGAGCATAGAAAGCATAACAATATCAGACATCGTTGATTGGAGAGCTTCTCTGCTGTCGCATGTTCACGTCATAATAATACATTCCCAAAATTCTTTAGTTCCTATGTTTTGGTTACAATCACGATGTCGGCGCCATCTTGAAATGAAGTCTCTGTAACAATGCTTTTAGGAAAATAAGTAGAAATGACAGGATTTGATCTATCAGCACGGTTTACCTTAACACTAGTTTACAGCCAGATTTACGTGTCAAATCCATGTAGTTTATACAGTGATTTTCGCTGAAATTACACTGTCAGTTGTGGGGTATCTGTACAACACACATTGCCATACCTTATTGTGGCTGTAGTTTACAGCAATATTTACATGTGAAATCTACATAGTTTATACAGTGATTTTTGCTGAAATTACTCTGTCAGTTGTGGGGTATCTGTATAACGCACATTGCAATACCTTTTGGGGGCTCTAGTTTACAGCCAGATTCACGTGTCAAATCCACATAGTTTAAACAGTGATTTTCGCTGAGATTACACTGTCAGTTGTGGGGTATCTGTACAACGCACATTGCCATACCTTATTGTGGCTGTAGTTTACAGCAATATTTACATGTGAAATCTACATAGTTTATACAGTGATTTTTGCTGAAATTACTCTGTCAGTTGTGGGGTATCTGTATAACGCACATTGCAATACCTTTTGGGGGCTCTAGTTTACAGCCAGATTCACGTGTCAAATCCACATAGTTTAAACAGTGATTTTCGCTGAGATTACACTGTCACTTGTGGGGTATCTGTATATCGCACATTGCAATACCTTTTGGGGGCTAGAGTTTACAGCCAGATTTACGTGTCAAATCCACGTAGTTTATAAACCACTATGTCAGACAGAAATGTGGCAGGTAGAGCGGGCAGAGGTGGCAGCACATGAAGGGTATGTCGCAGCAGGGGTGACTTTGTGAGGCCAGAACTGCTGTTGTCATCTAGTGGCAGTGTGTTGATCAATAACCCAAAGGTTGTTGAATGGTTGAATAGGTCATCCAATTCCTCAAATATAACATCTGACAACCCCAGCCAAGAGTCCGTTGGTTCCTCTTATACAACAATTAGCTGGCATGGCCCAGGAGCAGGTTAGCGGCCCTCACCTGTCCTCAACCAGGCTCTGTCCTGTTCCTTTCCTGCAGCCAAAGAGCTACTAGGTGGTCTGGGCTAGGCGCCACTAATCAGCGAGGACAAAGTGTTTGAGGACAGTCAGCAGCTGCTTTGCAGTGAAGAGGTGGGGCAGACTTCCGCTGCTTCCTGCAGTAGGCAGGCTGTGCATACTGACACCGGTGAGGAGAGCAGCAGAGAAAGGGAAATGCTAATTGACGATGATGTAGCCGATCGTACTTGGGAGCCGGGTGTAGCAGGGGATTCATCATCATCGGGCGAAGAGAGTGTCAGCTTGCGGAGCAGGCAGCAAGTCGCTACTGTGGCTGTGAGTCAGAAGGGTGGCAGCAGTGCGAGGAAGGGGGCCAAACGTCCGCGGGGTATAAATCCCGATTCGCAGGCCCATATAAGCAGTGGCACAGGGGCTCAGCGAGGCAGCGGCGGTAGTAGTCGCTCAGTGGAGAGTGTAAAATTACCACCTCAGCGGTGTGGCAGTTTTTTGTAAAGACACCAGAGGAGGCAAGCGTGGGTATATGTCGTATCTGCGGTCAGAAGGTGAAGCGTGGCCAGGGAGCTAACCTTGGCACCACGGCCATGCGCCAACACATGCAGCGTCACCATCCAATGGCCTGGGAGAAACGGGTGTCAGATGTGGTCCATCCTGCTGGCACAGCAACAGCAGCAGCATCTAGTGGCACACATGCTGTTTTAGCAAGTCAAGGCTCCAGCACCTCTGCCGAAGGGAGCTCTGTGTCTTTGACATCATCTCTCAGTCCAGATGCTCCTGCTCCTCGCTACGCATGGCGCCAGCAGTCGTTGAGCGAGGTGATTACAAAAAGACAACTCTATGCGTCCAGCCGTCAAAGGTGCAGAAGCTGACCGTACTCTTGTCGAAGTTGTTGGTACTGCAGTCTCTCCCTTTCCAAGTCGTGGACTCTGCACCCATCAGAGAACTAATGGCTTGTCCCAAACCGAGGTGGAGAGTTCCAAGCCGCAATTTTTTTTACCAAAATGCTGTGCCAGCCCTTCACCAATATGTACAACAGAAGGTGGGCCAGTCCTAGAGCTTATCAGTTTCAGCTGCACGGTAGCACGGACCTGTGGAGCTGTAATTATGGTCAGGGCCCACATTACAGCCCACTGGGTGAATGTGCTTCCCACCCAGCCATACCAACAACTTCCACAAGAGACAGCGCTTTCTCCTCCACGTTGTCAAACTGCTGCTCCTGCGCCAGTGTCCGCCTCCTCCTTCTCCACCACCACCTCAGCCGCCACAAGTGCTGCTCCATCATACCACATGTGCAGGGCACAGCAGTGTCACGCAGTTCTACACCTGGATTGCCTGGGCGAACGAAGTCACACAGGGGAGGAACTGCTCCGCGTCATGCAAGAAGAAATCAATGTGTGGCTTTCTCCGCGACAACTAAAAATCGGAACCATGGTGACAGACAATCGGAGGAACATGGTGCACCGAGGAGGGATGGTCCATGCGCCCTGCATGGCGCACGTGTTCAATCTGGTAGTCAACAAGTTCCTGAAGTCTTACACCCATCTGCAAGACATTATAAAAATGGCCAGGACACTGTGCACGCACTTCAGCCATTCTTACCGGGCCAAGCACACCCTCCTCGAGTTGCAGCGCCAGAACAGCCTACCCCAACATAGTCTGATATGCGATGTTTCCACCTGTTGGAATTCCAGCCTCCATATATTAGACCGCCTGTATGAACAGAGAAAAGCCATTAATGATTTTTTGATGATGCAAGCGGACCGTAGTACTCCCCTGTGTAACTTTGATGTCAGCCACTGGCAGCTCATGCGTAACACCTGCCATTTGCTCAGGCCTTTTGAAGAGGCCACGTTATTTGTCAGTAGCCAGGACTGAGGGATGAATAACGTCATTCCACTGCTTCATGTCCTGCAACTCATGCTGCAAAATCTGTCTGGTCAGGGCACTGGAGAAGTGGAGACTACATCTCATGGCCACATGAGTCCACTGGGGGCTGAACTGGAGGAGGAGGACATTGGAGCACAAGAGTCTGGTGCAATTTGTGGTTTTTCTACTCAGGTGACAGGAGAGGAGGAGCAGGAGCATCCGGAGGAGGTAGAAGACGAGACGGATGACCTAGAAGCACCGTGGCAGTATACTGTGGATATGGAGACCGGGAATCCCTCAGAGTCACTTGCGCAGATGGCCTGCAGCATGCTGCTTTGCCTAAATAGTGACAGCCGAATAGTCAACATCCGGCATAGGGATGACTTTTGGCTCTCCACCCTCTTGGACCCTCGCTACCGGTACAAAATGGGTGACACTGCACATGTGGCCTACACATGTGATATGATGGAGCAGCACTTGTGGAGGCTGAAGTGGGGGTGGAAAAGGAGAACAATGTGGAGGAGAAAGCGCCATCTCTTGTGGAAGTTGTTGGTGTGGCTGGGCGGGAAGCACATTCACCCAGTGGGCCGTAAAGGACATATAGTGGTCCTGACCATAATTACAGTTCCACACGTCCGCGCTGCCGTGCACCTTGGAAGACACTGATAAGCTCAAGGACTGGCCCACCTTCTGTTGTACATATTGGTGAAGGGCTGGCACAGTCTTTTGGGAAAAAAAATTGCGACTTGGAACTCTCCACCTCGGTTCGGCACAAGCCATTAGTTCTCTGAAGGGTTCAGAGTCCACGACTTGGAAAGGGAGAGACTGCAGTACCAACAACTTCGACAAGAGCACGGTCAGCTTCTGCACCTTAGGATGGCTGGATGCATAGAGTTGTCTTTTTGTAATCGCCTCGCTCAACGACTGCTGGCGCCATGCGCAGCGAGGAGCAGGGAGCATCTGGACCGGGAGATGATGTCAAAGTCAAACAGCTCCCTTCGGCAGAGGTGCTGGAGCCTTGACTTACTGAAACAGCATGTGTGCCAGTAGGTGCTGCTGCTGTTCTTGCACGTGCAGGATGGACCGCATCTGACACCTGTTTCTCCCAGGCCATTGGATGGTGACGCTGCATGTGTTGGCGCAGGGCCGTGGTGCCAAGGTTAGCTCCCTGGCCACGCTTCACTTTCTGCCCGCAGATACGACATATAGCCATGCTCGGCTCCTCTGGTGTCTTTATAAAAAACTGCCACACCGCTGAGGTGGTAATTTTACCGCCAACAATCTGCAGTGAGCGACTACTACCGCCTCTGCCTCGCTGAGCCCCTGTGCCAATGCCTTTTTGTGCCTGCGAATCGGGATTTGTACCCCGTGGACGTTTGGCTCCCGCCCTCACACTGCTGCCACTCTGCTGACTCACAGCCACAGTAGCGACTTGCTACCTGCTCCGCAAGCTGACACTCTCTTCGCCCAATGCTCCCAAGTGCGATCGGCTACATCATGGTCAATTTGCATTTCCCGGTCACTGCTACTCTCCTCACCTATGTCAGTATGCACAGCCTGCCTACTACAGGAAGCAGCGGAAGTCTGCCCCACCTCTTCACTGCAAAGCAGATGCTGACTGTCCTCAAACTGTCCTCGCTGAATAGCGGCGCTGAGACCACCTAGTAGCTCTCTGGCTGTGGGAAAGGAACAGGACAGAGCCTGGTTGAGGACAGGCCAACTAATTGTTGTATCAGAGGAACCTACGGACTCTTGGCTGGGGTTGTCAGATGTTATATTTGAGGAATTGGATGACCTATTCAACCATTCAACAACCTTTGGGTTGTTGATCAACACACTGCCACTAGATAACAATGGCAGTTCTGGCCTCACAGAGTCACCCCTGCTGCGACATTCCCTTACTGTGATGCCACCTCTGCCTGCTCCACCTGCCACATTTCCGCCGGACATAGTGGTTTATAAACTACATGGATTTGACATGTAAATCTGGCTGTAAACTAAAGCCCCCAAAAGGTATTGCAATGTGCGTTATACAGATACCCCATAACTAACTGACAGTGTAATTTCAGCAAAGATCACTGTATAAACTATGTGGATTTCACACGTAAATGTGGCTGTAAACTAGAGCCCCCAAAAGGTATTGCAATGTGTGTTATACAGATAACCCACAACTGACAGTGTAATTTCAGCAAAAAATCACTGTATAAACTATGTGGATTTCACACGTAAATCTGGCTGTAAGCTAGATAACCCACAACTGACAGCTCACTACTGCAGATGCATGAATGTCAAACAGATTTCTTCCTATTCGATTTTGTCACTAAATAGAACTGCTATTTGGGGTATACAGATCCCCCTTAAAGAACAACCAGGGATTGGTCCACCATTCGCAACTGCAGATGCATGAAAGTCAAACAGATTTCTTCCTATTCGATCTTGTCACTAAATAGAACTGCTATTTGGGATATACAGATCCAGGGATTAGTCCACCAATCGCTACTACAGATGCTTGAAAGTCAAACAGATTTCTTCCTATTCGATTTTGTCACTAAATATAACTGCTATTTAGGGTATACAGATCCCCCTTAACCCCCACGGGACTCAGCATCTTTTGGCCTAAAGGACGCATTTTTCAAATCTGGCCTGTGTCACTATAAGTCGTTATAGCGTGGGAACGCTATGAGATATCCAGGGGATTTTGAGATTGTTTTCTCGTGACACATAGTATTTCAAATTAGTTTAAAAATTTGGATGAAATCTTTTGTGTTTAGTTATGCAAAAAAACAAAATTTGGAAAAAATTTGGAAAAATTCTTTATTTTCAACGTTCTAAATTCTCTACTTTTGATGCAGATAGTAAAAGCACCCAAATAAATTCATAACTTTCATTTCCCAAATGTCTGCTTTATGTTTCCATGGTTTTTTAAGATTCCACATATTTTACTAGAATGTTATAAGGCTCAGAATGTGGGTGCCATTTTTCACATTTTTTGTAAAATCACCAAAACCCGTATTTAGATGGACCTGCTCAACTTCTAATTGACACTGAGCGGCCTAAATAATAGCTAGACTCATAAATTACCCCATTGTGGAAACTACACACCTCAACGTATGAAAAACCACTTTTAAGAAGTTTGTTAACCCTTTATATGTTTTATAGGGGTTAAAACATAATGGAGTTGCATTCTGCAAATTGTAATATTTTTTCACAATACACTCATTTTGGGTGGAAAATTAAACATTTACAATGGATCAAATGAAAAAAGGCTCCACAAAGTTTAATACCCAATTTCTCCCGAGTACACCGATACCCTATATGTGGTGGTGACCTGCTGTATGGGCACACGGACGGGCATAGAAGGGAAGGAGGCGCCATCCAGATCAGATTTGCTATGTCACATTGTACAGGCTATAATTTTTTTCTTTTTTTAACGTGCACCTATAGGGGCTTATTTCTTTTGCCACATGAGATGCACTTTTGTGGTACGTAATTTTGGGGCATCTATAGCTAATTGGTGAGATTTAATTAACTCTTTGTTAGTGGAGGAATTGAAAATCATCAATTTTTAGGAAAATTTTTATGTGTTTTGTTTTTTGGCCGTTTACCATTCCATGAAAATAGTATATTATTTTTATTCTATTGGTCGCCACGATTATGAAAATACTTCATTTATATATATTTTTTATTTTTTCCCATTTTTACTGAATAAAAAGTAATTTGGCAAAATTGTTGTTAATTTTAGCATCACCGTCTTTCATATGCATAACTTTTTTATTTTTCACCTCACAAATCTGTTTAAGGGCTTATTTTTTGAGAGAATGATAACTCTTTTTAGTGGTCTTATTTTAGATTGCATAACTTTTTAAAATCACTTTTAGAGCATTTTTAAAAGGCATTAATAAAAAATCATTTTTTTCAGAGAGAGTTTTTTGAGGTTGTTTTTTACGGGTTTCACTTTGCAGATCTAATAACGATTCTGTTTTATTATGCAGATTGTTACGGACGCAGGGATACCAAATATGTGGGGGTTTTGTCTATTTTATTCAATTGTACTGAATAGAAACTAATTTGGAGAAAATCTTATTCATTTTAGCATCACCATCTTTTCATATGCATACCTTTTTTATTTTTTGGCTGACAAATCTGGTTAGGGGCCAATTTTTTGCGAGAACAGTTGTTCTTTTTAGTGGGCTTATTGGGGGCTAGAGGCACACCAGGTAGTATGTCCAACCATTACATGTCATGCAATGTTTAACTTTGTAACCATTCACC
Source organism: Engystomops pustulosus (assembly GCA_019512145.1). Taxonomy (NCBI): domain Eukaryota; kingdom Metazoa; phylum Chordata; class Amphibia; order Anura; family Leptodactylidae; genus Engystomops; species Engystomops pustulosus. The sequence continues at coordinate 47,198 of WNYA01001340.1, read as the reverse complement.
AAGGCACGATGCTGCATTATGGAGTCTAATTACAGGCCGATATAGGCGATGTTGTTAATGGTATACATGTTGCATTGCAGTTTATCATTGTTTACACTGGTTGTTTACACTTTCTGTTAATATATAATTGTGTATGGACAGTACACTTGGTGTGCTTCATATTTTACGCCTCTTCTGAGATGCCATTTTACACGACATTTTAATGAATTTTGCATTTAATAATAAAAATTACTTTTTACTATCAGATTTGGCATGTTGTATCCTCTTTTTCTGTTCGTTTAAATTTTGCATGCATACCCAGAGGGCAGCCATAGCGTTCCTTGCGCTATTTTTTCAGTATGTGATTAACTGAGTCTTGTTGGGTCAGTTTATTGTTAATTTGTATATGGTACATTGATTTGATCTCTTATTTTAGAGTGCATAAAATTTTTTAAATCACTTTTTAGAGCATTTTTTATAAGGTATTAATTAAAAATTATCTTTTTTCCTCCAGTGTTTACCGTACGGGTCCAGTAACAATTCTGTTTTATTATGCAGATTGTTTATGGCCGCGGCAATACCAAATATGCAGGGTTTTTTTTATGTTTTTATGTTTTTTATACTTTATTAAGTTTTTTTATGGGAAAGTGACATTTTAGGGGGTTATATTTTTATGTATTTATTTTTTATTTATTATAATGTGTAGTGTTAAGTGTTTTTGCATATTTTTACTTATACATACTTGAACTTAAACCAGTGATGCTCTGATCGCTGGTTTAAGTTCAATACACTGCTCAGACAGTTTACAGTCAGACCCGGAAGGGGTCTGACTGCCATGGAGACCGGGCAGCTCCAGGGCACATGCCAGTCCTCGGAGCTGCCCAGAAGAGGATCGGATCCCCCGGTAAGCGGTGTGGGGGATCCGACCCACAGCAGGAACACCCTTACACGCCGTGGTCATGCTTGACCGTGGCGTGTAAGGGGTTGACACCCGTGATCGGAGTCGGCTCCGATCGCAGGTGTTACAGTGCGGTGTCAGCTGTGATAGACAGCTGACAGCCGCTGCTTCTGGTACCGGCTCCATTCGTGAGCCGGTCCCAGAAGCTAGACATTATACTACGTCCCGGTGTGCTAAGCATCTAGCCCCGGGGACGTAGTATAACGTCGTGGTGCGCCTAGGGGTTAAAGAACAACCAGTGATTAGTCCACCAATCGCTACTGCAGATTCATGAAAGTCAAACAGATTTCTTCCTATTCAATTTTGTTACTAAATAGAACTGCTATTTGGGGTATACAGATCCCCTTTAGAGAACAGCGAGGGATTGCAGCAAGAATCGCACAGCACAATAGCAGCAGCTGGACACTACAACATGAAGTGTGAAATGCTGAGATAGAAAATGGCTGGGTTTTATAGGGCTGTGTGACATCACATAAGCCTGCCAGTCGCTGATTGGCTTACAGGTCTGCAGATGTCATCGGGGGTGTTCCCTTCTCCTTCCCAGAGTTCTCTGCCTCATGTAACACGTTGTTCTCGCGCCCATTTAGCAGAGACATGAGGGGAAAAAAAACAACTTCGTTCCCGCGAATCAGCATAAACTTCAGCTTCGTGGCGAATCGAAATTTCCTGAAATTCTAACCGAAGTTAGAATCATTAGAATCTATTCGCCCATCTCTAGTTTTCATTCATACACATCACAACAGCAGAGACTAGGAGATTTGCCTAATTACATTGTTTTCAACATTGCATTTACAAAACGCAAGTGTTAACATGACATTAATACATATTTTAGCAAGATGTTAACACATATATGCACATACATATACATATATATAACACATTGCATTAATGCAAAGTAGACAGCAATGTAATTAGGCAAATCTCCTCTTCTCTGTTGTGATGTGTTTCAAAACGCACACGTTAACAAAAACAGAATTTAATGTGTGAGGGCAGTCTTGAGGTGTGAGGTAAGATGTGAAGTAATATGTAAAGTATTATGTGAGGTGTCACGAGTGTTCCTGCGACCCATATTGCGGGTAACGGGCTCACCAGTGCCCTTCACAGCCTGCGGGCGCAGCGTCAGTGCCACTCTCCTGACCCATCTCCTGATTACAATCCTTGCTCCATGCGTGTGCAGTCCTGTGTCATAGGGTGTGTGCTGGCTTCAGGAGAATTAAAGGGCCAGCGCACCATTACTTGGCGCTGGCTATTATCCCAAAAGGCTATTTAAACCTGCCTCTCCAATCACACCCTGCCGGATCTTTCTGCCTCACAGCCTCAAATTTCTGTGTCTCCTGCGTTCCTCTGTGTTCCCATGTATCCTGTGTTCCTGTTCCCATCTGTTCCTGCTGCTGAGTTCCCGTGTCCTGTGTTCCCATTCCCATCAGCCTGGACCTTCCGTTGCTGACCCCGGATTCGACTTGACGTTACATCTCTGCTGCTTGCCCTGACCCTGTCCCTGGACCTGACCCTGAGTCTCCTGCTAAGTTACCTCAACTTTATCCCGCTTTGCAACTTGCTCTGGTGAAGACCAGGTGCCACTTAGACTCTGGTCGCAGATGTCAGCTAGTACAACCTCCCGTGGTGGTCGAGTGGATCCACACATGCCGGATCCTGACATGAGGTAATATGATAACCATCATATACAGGAGCCATTTTCAGCTTCTATTTTGCCACAGGTCATTAGTATGAGCTCTGAGCTGTGATTGGTTACTATAGGCAATGATTATAATATAGCTTAGGTGTGAGGTGAGATGAGAAGTAATCTCATGATAACCACCAGGAGCCATTGTCCGCTATGGCAATAAGCAGCCAATCAGAGCTCGGCTTCTACTTTTCCACAGATCATTAATATGAGCTCTGAACTTTGATTGTTTACCATAGGCAATTCCTATAATACAGGTTAGATGTAAGGTAAGATTTGAACTAATATGTGAGGTAATTAGATATACTTTATATAGATAGACATCCAAACAGATAAATAGACAGACAGATAAATATATAGACATACAAGTAGATAGACAGACATACAGACAAATAGATAAACATACAGTTAGACAGACAAACATACAGACAAATAGACAGACATACAGATAGACAGACAGAGGCGTAACTTTAGGGGGTGCAGAGGTTGCGATCACACCTGGGCCCGAGAATTTTAGGGGGCCCTTATGGTGTCATTTTCCCATATGAGAAGACTATTACTATAAACCATACATTAGAGTCGGGGGCCTGGCGCAGACTTTGCACTTGGGCCCATGAGCTTCTAGTTACGCCACTGCAGACAGACATACAGATAGATAGACAAACATACAGACTGACAGACATACAGATAGATAGACAAACATACAGATAGACAGACATACAGATAGACAGAAATACATATAAATAGAAAAACACCTATAACTTTTTTATTTTTACATGTAAATAGCTGTGTGATGGCTTGTTTTCTGCGTAACAAATTGCACTTCATAGTGATGGTATTAAATATTCCATGCCATGTACTCGGAAGCGGGAAAAAAATTCCAAATGCAGTGAAAATGGTGAAAAAATGCATTTGTGCCATTTTCTTGTGGGCTTGGATATTACGTCTTTCACTGAGCGCCCCAAATGACATGTCTACTTTATTCTTTGGGTCGGTACGATTAAGGGGATACCAAATTATGTATAGGGTTTATAATGTTTCATACATTTACAAAAATTAAAACCTCCTGTACAAAAATTTTCAATTATATCATTTTTAGGACTGGACGACCTTTTGATCACTTTTTATAGATTTTTTTATATTTTCAAATTGGCAAAAGTGCCATTTTGACTTTGGGCGCTATTTTCCGTTACGGTTAAACGCATTGAAAACCGCTATCATATTTTGATAGATAGAGCATTTTCGGACGCGTCGATACCTAATGTGTTTATGATTTTTACTGTTTATTTATATTATGTCAGTTCTAGGTAAAGGGGGGTGATTTGATTTTAGGTTTTTTTATTAATTTTTTTTAAACTTTTTTTTATTTTATTTTTACTATTTTTCAGACTCCCTAGGGTACTTTAACCCTAGGTTGTCTGATCGATCCTATCATATTCTGCCATACTACAGTGCAGTACATGGGGTTTTCTCCTCATTCATTACAATGTGCTATCAGCACTTGTAATGAGGTTAAAACTAATAGTCTTGGGTCTTCGAAGACCCGAGGCTACCATGGACAGATCGCCGCCCCCAATGACGTCACGGGGAGCGGCGATCCCAGTAAGATGGCGTCGCCCATGCGCCTTCTTTTTGAGGCTTGCCGGCAGCCATCGCTGTGAAAACACCCGCATCGGTGCTAGCACCGATCGTGGGTGTTACTGGTAAGCCTTTGCTGCAATACAGCAAAGACTTACCGGCTATGGAGAGGGCTCAGCCCGTGAGCCCTCTCCATGCAGCGGCGCACAACCGCTGCCGTGAATACACGGCGGGCGGTCGCAAAGTTGTTAAGGAAACCTACCACTTGTAAAGGCAATACCGACACCAGCTCAGGTGAGCTGGTGCCGGAGCTTATTTTTGTTTTGTTTAAAACCGCTGTACCGCGGTTTAAAACACTTTTAAACTTTATACCCTGAGCTGGTGCTTCAAGTGGTAGGTTTCCTTTAAGGACACGCCTAAATGGCCTTCAGGACACAAGCCTATTTTTCAAACCTGACATGTTCATTTTATTTGATAATACTCGACACACTTAACTTATCTATGTTATTTTGAGATTGTTTTTTCAGACACACTGTGTCAGTGGTAAATGTTAGTTAATATGATTCATGTTTTTTATTAAAAAAGGGGAAATGTAGCAAATAATCAGCAATTTTTCTAATTTAACATGTTTTTTTTTTGAACGCGAAATCTTACCATTCAATTACTTATAAATATGCATTAGCCATAGCTCTGCATTATATTGTAATAACTTTGTAAACATTCTTATATTTTTCTAGGATGTTAGCAGACTTACAATAGTAACAGCAATTTATAGGAAAATTTGGAAACCGTGTTTATGGACTATTGCAATTAAGAAAGAGCTTTTTAAAAGACTTTGCAATAAGAAACCATCACAAATGACTTCATTTTCAGAAATGCCCCCATCCAGCTTTTCAAAACCACTTTTAGAAAGTTTCTTAACCATTTCAGTGTTTCACAGGAATTAAAGCAAAATAGGAGTAAAATTTTGAAAAATAATTTTTTTCACAAATAGGCATAAAATGTACAAATTTACAATGGGTTGTAGGAAAAAACACACACCCCATTTTATTGCACAATTCCTCCCGAGCACGGAAATACCCCACATGTGGGTGTAAACTGCTAGTAGGGCATATAGCAGGGCACAGAACAGAGCAAGCACCATTTGGGTATGAGTGGGTAGATTTTCCTGAAACAGTTTTAGGTCACCATCATTCATTTACAAAGACTCTGTGGAATGGGAACATTTAAAAACAAGTGACCCCATTTTGTAAACTACTCCCCTAAAGGAATTTATTAAGGGGTACAGAGGCCTTTTCTACCCCCTCTGTGTTTCACAAAAATTAAAATAATATGGAAGTAAAATTTAGAAAAATAATTTTTTTCACTAATATATTAATTTAGGCCTAAAATGTACAAATTCACAATGGGTTGTAGGAAAAAACACACACCCCATTTTATTGCACAATTACTCTCTAGCACGGAAATACCCCAGATGTGGGTGTAAACTGCTTTTGGGGCATATAGCAGGGCACAGAACAGAGCAAGCACCATTTGGTTATGAGTGGGTAGATTTTCCTGAAACAGTTTTAGGCCACCATTAGAGATGAGCGAGCACTAAAATGCTCGGGTGCTCGTTATTCGAGATGAACATTTCCCGATGCTCGAGTGCTCATCTCGAATAACGAGTCCCATTGAAGTCAATGGGAGACTCAAGCATTTTTCAAGGGGACCAAGGGTCTGCACAGGGAAGCTTGGCCAAACACCTGGAAACCTCAGAAAATGATGTAAACACCAAGGAAAAGGACAGGAAACAGCAGGGGCAGCATGCATGGATGCCTCTGAGGCTGCTTAATCGCACCATTATGCCAAAATTATGGGCAACAGCATGGCCATGACAGAGTGACCGAATGAGGCTAGATAGCATCTAAAACATCCAATAATTGACCCTGACACTATAGGGGACGGCATACAGAGGCAGCAGCTGCAGCGGCAGGCTAGAGTGTCATGGCGACATACCCTAAATGGAATCAGGCTTCAAACCAAAAGGTAGATATATATATATATATATATATATATATATATATATATATATATATATGGGTATATATGCTGTATGTGGGTGTATATGCTGTGTGAGTGTGTGTGTATGCTGTATATAAATTTTGTGTATATGATGCATGGTATGTATATACTGTATGTATGATGTCTATATACTGTATGTATGTGCTTATAATACAGTATGTATATGCGGTATGTGTGTATAAAAGGTTGCCATCACTGCCCTATATGTATATTATTAAAACTCATTGCTAACTACACATTCTTTGGAATACATGAAACACCCCGGGATTGGAACTTTTTCAACCCCAAGTTTTAGTGCCAGTGCTGGGCAGGGCCAATCCCAGCCTTGGCTCTTGCAGACGCTAATGTCCTGAAAGGTTCTTCTGTAGAAACCCTGTGCATCACCCTTAATGGCTGCTGTAAAAACCTAATATGGTGGTGATTAGAGATGAGCGAGCACTAAAATGCTTGGGTGCTCGTTATTCGAGACAAACTTTTCCTGATGCTCGAATGCTCGTCTCGAATAACGAACCCCATTGAAGTCAATGGGAGACTCGAGCATTTTTCAAGGGGACCAAGGGTCTGCACAGGGAAGCTTGGCCAAACACCTAGAAACCTCAGAAAATGATGTAAACACCATGGAAATGGACAGGAAACCTCAGGGGCAGCATGCATGGATGCCTCTGAGGCTGCTTAATCGCACCATTAAGCCAAAATTATGGGCAACAGCATGGCCATGACAGAGTGACCGAATGAGGCTAGATAGCATCTAAAACATCCAATAATTGACCCTGACACTATAGGGGACGGCATGCAGAGGCAGCGGCAGCAGCGGCAGGCTAGGGAGTGTCATGGCGACATACCCTAAATGGACTCAGGCTTCAAACCAATGGGTGGCAGAGAGGAACCGAAGGAGGTGAGCAAGAAGCGCTGAAATGATTTCCTATGTCAACAAAAGGTTGACGGTATATTTAGTCGATAACACAGTTATAGTGGACATAGTGACCAAGTTCCATAACGTATCTGGGGAAACACCCTAAAAATGAGCCTGACACAGCTCGTTTGATAAGGGGACGACATGTGGAGGCAGCCATGGAGACGACTTCCATGATTAAGAGTGACAGTATGGGGCATCCATATTGCTGCTATGATTACAACTTCAGGTCTCCAGCATGGCGGCGACAGATGGGCCGAGTTCCATTATGTATCTGGTGAAACACCTGAAAATTCTGACTGACACAGCTCGTTTGATAAGGGGACGATGTATGGAGGCAGTAAAGTAGTAGTAGATTAAAGGTGCTGCAGTTAAAACTATGTTAGCTGGATCTTGGGATGGAGCTGGCGGTTCGCTGCCATGCGAACTTTCGCCTGTCCAAGCCCCTGTCTCTCGGCTGCTCCCCAAACAGCACTTCTAAGAACCTTTTGTATAAGATCAAGTGTAGTAGTGTTCTTATAAGTTTGGGTTATGGCGGGTGAGGGAAATGTAAACAGATGCGCAAGAAGCGCTGAAATAATATTGGTAAATGATAAAAGTTTGCCAGTATATTTTGTGGAT
>WNYA01001340.1:0-39378 GCA_019512145.1 Engystomops pustulosus | reverse complement strand
AACCACAGGGTGGCGACAAACAACGTTAACAAGTTTGAGGGGAAGCTAATGAAACAAACCCAAATTCTGACTGAACAGCTCGTTGTAAGGGACGATGTATGGAGGCACTATATGGACACTTGGAGGGCAGCTATGGAGTGACGTGAGGTAGCAATGGAGAACGTGTGGAGCAGCTAAAAGACGACGTGGGAGGCTGCTATGGAGACAATTAATGTGGATAGATGCCTGTTATGTGGCAGTCCCAAAAAGTTTCAAACCAGAGGAGCAGGTAGGTGGCCTCCAGATAAAAACTTAAATAATAGAGTACTATAGCAAAGAGCCAGTTGGCCCTGGCAAAAAATAGCCAGTTTCCTCTGCTTTAGTGAACAAAGAGGAGGAGGAGAGGAGGAGGAAAATGAGGAGGAGGAGTGCATACATTATTCAGGTTGAGCTTCCTTCATGGAGAATGGAAATCTGAGAAATCCAGGCTTTATTATTTGATAAGCGCAGCCTGTCAGCGCTATCGAAGGTGGGACGTTATCGTGTGATGACACCAGCGCACTGAAAACCCGCTCAGACAAGGGACAAATTCCAGAGTACAGGCAGTCGTGCCACATGTCCAGCTTTGAACCCAGTAGTTGTGGGAGCTGGTGATCATTTAGGAGATGGTATGGTCAGCTACGTACTCCCTCACCATCTTTCTGTAAGTCAGCCCTACTCTGACGAGACTGGGACAGGTGACCGTGTCTGGCTGGGGGTGACATAAAACTGGCAAAGGCTTGTAAAGCGTACCCCTGCCAGTGCTGGACAAGCTGCCTGCTCGCCTACTCTCATCGTGACTTGTCCGCCAGAAGTACCCCTCTGCCGCAGGCCTGTCAGAAGGGAAATACGTTTCAGCTTGTGCACCAGGGCCTGCTGTTTTCATGCATTCTCACACTCCTTTCCTCTCAGGGATGAGAGTGGAAAGATTTTGCTTGTTACCTGGGTCCAGGAGAGTGAATACCCAGTAATCGGTGCTGGAATAAAAATCTTGAAACGAGGGCACGGGATAGGAGGCCTAGCATGAAATCTGCCATATGCGCCAGAGTACCAACCGCAAGAATTCACTCCCTCCACTGGCCGACTCACCTCCATTTCCTCATCCTCAATCTCTTTCTTCTGCCATACACCTGAACAGTGAGGAGATCTGAAAATGTCCCTCTTATGTCTCCAACATTCTCTCTTTCTCCTCATCCTCCTTCCTCTGACCTATGTACGCTGAGAAAACAGACCTGAGGGGGCTTTGGCTATCAACAAGGGAATTTTCTCCCGTCTCTTGTGGACGAGGCCAAAGCTTCCGACTTCATGTGACCAGAGAGTTTTTCAACAGGCCAAGCAGCGGGATGGTGAGGCTGATGATGCGGCCATCGCCACTGCATCATCGTTGACTCCTCAATGTACTCAGCCCCTGACAGATATAGAATCCGTCCACCTCCTCTGTAGACTTGAGGAGAGCTGACTGACACCAGTTCTGGTGGAGTTGACTCTGGCAGTCTACAACGCTCTCGCGCGCTGGAACTCTGGATAACATGGTTAAGGTGATTCCACTGGGCACGTCGCACAACAGTGGTGAGCGGGGCAGTTGGAGGCGGCGTGCGTGCCCTGAGAGTGGCAGCATCTGTGTGGACTTCATGAAATGCGCACAAGAGCGGCGATCTTCGTGAGCAAATCAGACGCAGATCGGGGTATGTCTGAGGAAAACCGGTGAAATATGAGGATTTAACATGGGGCCAGGCTTCACAGATCGGTCTGACCTGTGATGCCCTTGTCCTGTAAGAGCTTCTTAGGCGGTGTTGTGCCTTTATACGCCTAGGGTCAGCAGTATTGGAGCCACGCCTGCCCGTCACTTAGCGACGGTCAATGCTGGCGTGGCATAGAGATAGTGACTGATGGGCTGCAATGCCCACCGGAGTGGTAATTCAGAGGAGGAGGGGGAGGAGGGGTTGGGGAGGGAGGCGGCAAGTAGGGGCTTGAGAGACCTGGACCGAGGGCCCCGCAATCACTCGGCGCGTCTGGCAGTCACAGTAGTAGACCAGCGCCAGGGTCAGACTCGGTCCCAGCCTCAACCACAATTAAAACCAACTGTGACCATCAGCGATACAATATGGCCCTTCCCGGCGCACTAGTCCACGGGTCGTGGACAGGTAGACCTTGTCAGAAAGGCGTGGTCAGGGCACGTATGAGTCTCTGACAACGTGCGCGTGCAGTGGCTGGACGGCACCATTCGGGAGGGGAAAGTAGTGTTGGCGGGACATCCGACTACCGAGGGGCGGCCGCGACCATGAGGTTGCAAAAGGCTCAGTCTCTACCAGCCTTATAGCGCAAGCATCTCCAGGCTAAGGTAGTTGGAGATGTGGACGTTGACGGGCTTGGGCGTTGTGGAGGTGCGTTGCACTGTACTCCTGGCCCCTGACAACAAACTTCCACCACTGTCTGAAAAGTGCCTCTATCGTCCGACAACTCTTTACACAAACTTCTCCACTACGTCAACAATGTCATCATCACCCACAAATCGAGCCGGGTGAAAACCTGGGCAATCGGAAAAAGAAAAAAGCTCCAGCAGCAGACCGGGACAAGTGGTTGGTGACTTGGAGGAGTGACCGATTTCGGTTGACATGGGGGACTGCAGTGGAAGGAATGAGGTGGAAAATATGGCTAGAGACATGTCCGAAAATCCCGAACATCAACCTCTTTCAGACGTTCTGGCTCTGTCAACAGTGCTCGTATACCACGAGATCCCAGATTACTTGCAGACATGAGAAAATAGGGAGTGGTAGCTCGCGGGCGTTGACCTGACCCTAAATCAGCAGAGTGGTGTTCTCACCCCGCCAAGGACCACGGCCTATGACCCCTGCGAGTTGGAAGCCCACGTCCCACGCCCTTGTCCTCTGACCACCTAGCCCTTCAGGCTCAACATTTTCCAAAATTATAAGAAACGCTATTAATTACATTTTTGTGTTATTTTTTTTTTTTATTTCTACACAAAAAGAGTTCTAAAAAAAAAAAAATAAAATAAAAAGAACAAAAAAAAATCATCCGACGTGCCTAATGTAAATGAAACCCTAATAAATTCCCACTTCGGTGTTGGATGGATATGCGTGGTCACTAAGAGCTAAATTAGAACGTTCCCACGTCTCCCGGGCAGATTCCGTCAAATATGTAATAGTGCACTACTAGTGCCAGCAAGGCCCGCCACAAGCAAACAAAAATTAATATAATAACGCTATTCTAGCCCAACACGGGCTGTGGTTGGGTTCTCGTAGACTCACTCTGCCCTAACGTAAGCTAATATAACGACCCTAAAGCTATCACTGCAAGCATGTAGCTACTCTCCCTAAACGGCATCCACAGGAATGCTGCGAGAGCGTGGGCAGGGGCTAGTCTATTCCAGGGTAACATGATCAGGCCAGACAACCACTTGCTATAGATCCGTTAGGGTACACCGCGTCATGCTGGGGGGAGGAGGGTATCCTGGCTTGTGAATGATGGCTCGGTGCTTTTGGCCGCACAAAAAGCGAAATGGTGGAGATTGCCTTTCTCGAGCTGCGCGAAATATTGTCCGAGCACGGAGGCAGTTACGAGTACGTCTAGCTCAACGGCATCAAGCTCGACGAGGGGTCGCTTCACCTACGGATAACCACAGCAAGACAAGTTGGTGATATCGCCACCAACAACATACTTAAAGAGTCACAGACTAACCGTGATCTCACCATTGGTTCCAATGGAATTTTTAGTAAAAGAAATTGCACTTATGAGGATTTACCAAGGAGTGGTGGATACGAGAAAACCACTTAAAAAACAAAAAAAAAAAAAAAAAAATAATCTAATAATCCAAGGGTGAGAAGCTAAACTAGAAATCAACAAAGAACCCCATGCAGAGACATGTACTTTAAGGTCGTAATTTCACACCCTATCCATTCCCTTTTGTAAAAAAAATTCTAACACCATAGTAAAGATTGTCAGGATCCCCATTGATCTGGAAATCCCCACAAAAAAAACAAAATTCTTGAAAATATTATTTAGACATTACAGGCCTTCCTACTCCTCTGTAGGGTTATCAAGACTTGCTTCTTGGAGGACCTTTTTAGGTTCAGTATTAAGTCCAGAGCCAAGCCATCAGATGAAGCATTGGTTCGTGGAATAGGAGCTCCCCAAGGAATATCTGGGAGGAGTCCAGTATCTCCTATTGACCAGTTCTCTGAGGAACTGAACCCCGCTCTCCTTGGCCAGGAATGGAGCCATCACGATACTATGGCCTGATTGCCGATTTTGGACTTGAGTTGTTGAGTCAGGACGCAACCCCCCACTCACTTCCGGATTTCAAGCTGGTTATTGAAAAAATTTCAAACCAGAGGAGCAGGTAGGTGGTCCTCCAGAAAAATTAAATAGATTGAGTGCCTGCATGTGGCAGTCCAAAAAAGTTTTCAAACCAGAGGAGCAGGTAGGTGGGAAGGACACACGCCACAAACCCCGACACGTGTTTCGCCGCTTAGGCTTTCTCAAGGGGAGTGCTAGTTGTTTGAGGGTGTCCAGAATATAAGGAGCAGCGGACCAATAGAAAATGACTATAAGTAATTACCATCTGAATCGCCTTAGTACAGCTACATTTATCATACATTTACATGAAACGCCAGCAGCCTCTGGATCCCATCGCCTCTATTCATTCTTGCGTCTACTGTCCTATGCCGATATATTTGCCCCCCCCAACATCCAATTATTCATTTATTCTATATGCACCATGACATGTGTTCACTTTTGCACTGGGTTTGCACTTTTATTTTTTGCACTTTATTTACTTCACTTAATAACCTATATGATATACTAAACGTAGTATGCGTTGTCCTTTTTATATTTATATTTTTACATTATAAACTATTATGTTTTATCATGTTCACGCCTGGACCACCCGTCCTCTTTGTCCACTTGCATTTATTCCCATTATTATGTATATTTAATATATTTGTATTTCTAAATATCACTTTTGCATATATTATCTCCATATTTTATCATTTTTTATGTATCATGAATTATATTTATATTTATATTAGGGGCTAACGTGCAATATGTATTAGGTATTCTCTCTATACTTACCGGCTTGTCTATATCTCTTTGCGCATGCGCATAAGCCATCTCTATCGGCATCGCCGCTGCTAGTTTCGCGCGTGCGCACAAGCCACTTCGGTTGGGACCGCCGCTGTGGGATTCGCGGCGGCCCTCGCAATAACTTGCTATTCCCGCGCATGCGCACTGCGCCGCCGGACCGCTGCTGGCGTTTCATAGGGGCGGTATGATAAATGTAGCTGTACTAAGGCGATTCAGATGGTAATTACTTATAGTCATTTTCTATTGGTCCGCTGCTCCTTATATTCTGGACACCCTCAAACAACTAGCACTCCCCTTGAGAAAGCCTAAGCGGCGAAACACGTGTCGGGGTTTGTGGCGTGTGTCCTTCAGTGGTATGGTATCAGTACAACCCGTTTATATGTGACACATTGGTTTATGTTCATCATGTTTCTCATGCTTTACTTGTGTTCTAAATGCATTTAACTTGGATTGTATAACCTACTCTTATGCCTTGTTTGGCTATTTACTCTGCACAGCCACTTTTAACCATTGTTTTATTCTCTGGTCCACTAATTACTGATATTCTATGTATCTAATTTTTGTTATTAAAATTTCGCTACTAATAAAATATAAATTTATTATATGGTGATTGTTGTTGTTTTGATCAATTTTTTGGTGTTCTATGCATTTTTCCCGTAGTGGATGGCCCCCACTGCTGGATTTCCCCTTTTTTTTTTGTGTATAGCTGCACTACTAGTGGCAGCAAGCCCAGCCACAAGCAAACCAAAAAAAAGTAAATAAGAAGGGCTGTTGGGTTCTTGTAGAATCACTCCTGCCTAACACTATTCTAATAGAACACCCTAACGCTTTACCTGACCAGCAGCAGCTCTCTCCCTAGCGGCATCCAGACAGAGAATGATCCGAGCAGCGCGGGCAGGGGCTAGTCTATTCCAGGGTCACCTGATCAGGCCAGCCAACCACTGCTATCGACGTGTAAGGGTACCACGTCATGCTGGGTGGAGTGCAGAGTCTCCTGGCTTGTGATTGGCTCTGTTTCTGGCCACCAAAAATCACAACGGCGGGAGATGCCATTTTCTCGAGCTGGCGAAATACTCGTCCGAGCAACGAACAGTTTCGAGTACGCTAATGCTCGAACGAGCATCAAGCTTGGACGAGTATGTTCGCTCATCTCTAATAAGTATCTAAAAGTACAATATAGCCTCCTTTATCCACAGCTCTTGATGTCAGGTAGGGGTTTTGTTTCAGCTCCTTAATGGCTCTATGTTGTTTCACTGATAAATTAGGCTCTACGGCAACTCTGATTAAAATCCCCTCCCTCCCGAACCCAGACTGGACTTAGTCCCTTAATGCCTTCAGGGCATAGCCTGTTTGTACGTTAAGGCTCAGGCCTTTTTGAAAAAATAGTGCATTGTACAAATACCCATTATGTCATATTGTGTTCAGCTCCAGCCATGGGAGACAAACACCCCAAAAATCATGATGTATGTTCTGCCATGTACGGCAATACCCCTTATGGAGCAATAATCTGCAGGCTGGGCACAAAGCAGGGCTTAGAAGGGAAGAAGCTACATGGGGTATGATGTATAAGCTGTGCATAGTACATCATGGGAAGCTCTACAGATGGAGATCCAGGGATGTGTCATATTTCACAATTTTAAAATGCCTTCCCTTCTTGACAGTTTGAGGAACTTCTCCTGGAAAGTACTGCCCTTGTACAATACGTGTTGTGGCCTTGCTTCCAGAAGTAATGGCACTCTCCCCTTCCTGGTCTCCAAAAAGAAAATACTTAATAACCACATCTTGAAAGTTCCCCTATGGCCTGCACATCGATATAACACATATCTGATTAATGTGCACGACCAGCGCACCCACGCTTTCCGTATGGTGGTGTATGTTGTATTGTATGAACACACAATACAGAATTGCTACATAGTGCCCTTCTCTCATGCCTTCCAATTTTTTGTCCAAGCAGAGACTTAGGGAGACCACTCTGCTTTCTACAAACAGTGCCATATGGCGCAGTATTTCTGGAAGTGAGTGTAGTGCTAGTTTAGAAATTGTCCAGGTAGAGGTGGTAACTTGTAAGTATACCCTGTTGTACTTTTGCACAGCTTATACATCTTCATGCCATACCTTGACCTCTTATTGGGCAGCTACTGGCTTACTAAATTCATTAGGCTACTTACCCCTGAGGAAGTCATCCACGTGACGACGATACACGCGGGGAGCCTTCACTTCACATCCTGCCTCACCTCCGCTTGTATGTCAGCCCTGTAGGAGCACTTCTTGCAACTTTACCTATATGACTCCAGTGAGATCTTGCAGAAATTTTTACTCCATTTTTCTCCTTTTGGCACATGGTCTTATATTAGCACTGAATCACTTTATCTGTTCTGTGTATATCCAGTTTTGAAGCACTGGCACTCTGTTCTATTTTTTTTATTGAATATGAGATAGTATTCTGCACTGGGAAACTAATTATTTTGCATTCATTTGGTTTATGATCCTGCAGGCTGTGCATAGGTTTCATGCTATATGTATATTTAATTATAGACCTCTTTGTATGACATATGGAGGGAGGTTTTTAGACACTACATAGTGTCGGGTGAGAGGTGTGATGCGGTTGACCCCCACCTGGGTCTCCGCTCATGTATTTTCTTGTACATTAGTCTTTTAAATGTTTTTAGATTTGTGTGGGGTTTGTTTTGTTTGTCCTTGAATTGCAATAAAGCTATTTGTATATATATCTTGATTAACTCTACTTTTGGCCATTTATTGTGCATTTAGCTCTGTGTGTAAATTAATTCTCTTGCAGAAGGCTGGTTATGATTAATTTGGGCTGTGCTAGCCAATCTCTTTTTGGGATTTCTGCAAGTAAGTGTAGTGCTAGTTTAGAAATTGTCCAGGTAGAGGTGGTAACTTGTAGGTATACCCTGATGTACTTTTGCACAGCTTATACATCTTCATGCCATACCTTGACCTCTTATTGGGCAGCTACTGGCTTACTGAATTTAAGTCTTCCTTTAAAATGTACCAGGGAGTCGTCTATGGCCACATGTTTTTCGGGGGTATATGCCTGCGAAAACTTGCCACTTAAATGGTCTAATATGGGCAATACCTTAAACAAACAATCATAAGAGTGGTCATCTCTGGGTGGGCACTGTTTGTTGTCAGTGTAATGCAAAAACTTATGGATGGCTTTAAAGCGCATCCTACTCATTGCCATGCAGAACATGAAGGTGTGCTACAGAATGTCTGTGCTCCAGTCCCTAATTGATGGCTTCTTTACAAGCCCCATAAGAAGTATTATGCCCAAATACTTCTCCATCCCTGCAGTGACAGGGCTCCACAGGGGTTGTGCAGAAAATGGCGTTTTGGGCAATATGATGTGCAGCATAGAAATTTGTCTGGACTGCAACTAAATTCAATAGCCCTGGGGCTACATAGTAGGTCAGTGGAAGCCCCAGACACTTCTCCCCTAGAAGTCCCAGGCAGTTCTCCCGAAGACGTCCCAGGCACTTCTCCAGTATATACCCTATGGCGCCTTCTCGGGGGTTCTTGCAGGTCACCGGAAGATGAGGAAGAGGAGAGATAGAAAGGGACATCATCCCTAGACATTGTACACAGAAAAATAAGATAATGTGCACCAGTAAAATGAGATAACGTACACCAGAAAAATTAGATAATTTGCACCCAACTACATGTAAGAAAATAAAATACCTATGTGCACCGCACAACTAGGCGCTACAAATGCACCTAGCCTCCCCTAAGATGCCCAAATTACCACTAAAGATACTGTGCAGCGCTATTCACACGGCACACTGTGTGCCCAATGAAGAATAACGCTAACATAGCCCAATGAAAAGTTCATTTGTGTTCAGAAGAGACAGACAGGAGACAGGAAAAATAGAGGATATACAGGAGGGAACACATTGGCTCATACAGTGTAATAGTGATTTTGGTGTAAAATTTCTGCCCTATCAACTCTCCAGCAATAGCAAACCAAAATGGTGCCGCTGGAAGGAGGATGTAGGAGATAAAACCTTGGTTTACAGCCCAAAAATGCTGCAATTGGCCAGTCAGGCTGTCAGCAATCAGCGGGTGGGACCGACAGGTTCTCCTGCCTCCGTTACCCAAGTCCTTTTGCAATCTCAACGTGTGTGCTGGCTCTGTATGGAGCCGCCAGGCGCCTCTGGTGTTCCTGGACCCAATCAGTCTGGGAGAATAGAAATTGGATGTCAGGGGCTTTCATGTCAAATGCCATATCAGCGGGGAGATGGCCATGTCTCCCGAACATCAGATAGTAGGGAGTATACCCTGTGGAGCAATGTGTGGTGTTATAATACAGATACACTAGCTCCAGTAGAAGATTCGGCCATTCAGCCCTTTTCGCAGGGGTCAGGGTCATTAGAATGTTAATGAGATTCTGGTTCATCCCTGCAGGTGGTAGACTGTGGTTCTCAGCTTCTTGCAGTCATAGAGGGTACACAGCTTCTGGAATACTTGAGACTGAAATGCTGTTCCCTGGTCCATAAGGATTTTATCTGGACAGCCGTAAGGGAGGATGAAGCTCTTCCACAGGGCCGATGCGGTGGTCCTGGCAGACTGGAAGTCCTGGAAGTCTCTGACTGGTACTGCAACCACAAACTTGGTGTAGTTGTCAATTATCATCATAGCAAATGTGTGACCGGTCCTGTTGGGCTCAAACTTCACATAGTCCAGACCCAGGATCTCCAAAGGATGTTGGCTCACAATGGGATGTAGAGGGGCCCCTTGATTATGTTGCTCTCCTCAAGCCATGGCGCAGGCTGGGCATCCCTGACACCAGGCCTCGTGTCGGCCTTCATGTTCACCCAGTAGAAGCACTTTCAGAGGGTAGCTTCAGCCTTCTGACCGCTAAAGTGTTCGGACTGGTCATGATACATATCCAGCACTATCTTGGCATCCCTCCGGGGATCACAATCTGGTACAGCCAGTCATTAGTGATGGGATCCAGAGTTCTCCTTTTCAGCAGGCCCTGATGCATACTCAGAGTCTTCCTCTGGCGCCACAATTGGGACAATCCCCCGTCAGCTCTTCTCCGAGAAATTCTTGCCCACTAGAGAAGAGTCCTTCATTTCTCCTATGGCATGGCTATTAGCCTGAAGATTCATCCAGAGGTCTTTCTCTGCAGGTGGCGCAGACTCTTCTTGTGGAGTAGCAGGTACTGTTTCAGATGGTAAGGAGTAAACTCTCTGGGCATCTTGGCGCACAAACCGGGCATAGAACGCCAGCATCTCCACATCTTCTCAATGAGCATCCATGGTGGGTCCCTCCCACTGGTCAGGGAGTTGTCAGAGCGTTGTCATTGGTCTTGCCGGCCCAGTACTTGATGGTAAAATTGAAGTTCGCTAGTCTGGAGGCCCACCGCTGCTCCAGGGCTCCAAGCCAGGTGGTGTTCAGATGCGCCAAGGAGTTGTTGTCTGTGAAGACAGTGAAGAAGGATGCAGCCAGGTAGTCCTTGAACTTTTCAGTCACACCCCAGACTAAAGTCAGAAACTCAAACTTGAATGAGCTGGGAGGGTGGGAACGGAGGGAACGGCTGGCGTAGGCTATGACCCTTTCAGTTCCATTCTGAAGCTGGGATAGTACAGCTCCTAGTCCCTGCTTGCTGGCAACGGTGTAGAGTTTGAAGGGCAGATTGTAATCTTGGTATCCTAACACCAGAGGCTCAGGGAGCCTTTGCTTCAGCATTTGGAAGGCCCATTGGGGTGTTGAAAGCTGTCTTCTCCCTAACTTCAGGTGCCATGGCCACTAGCCAGTAGCCACTGGTCAGATCCAGGGTGGAGAAGTAGGCAGCCGACCCTAAGGCTGCGGGGGATTCCTCAATTCGAGGCAGCGGATAGGCGTCCTTGTGGATGATATTGTTGATCTTCCTATAGTCAATACAGAAGTTAAGGGTTCCATTTATCTTCTTCACAATAGCTGTCTTCATCTCTTGCAACAGCTAATTCACCTCTTGGTTATGGGCTGGAGGAATTGGCCGATACTTGAGAGCCAGTAAAGATGGTATGCTGGATCAGGGTAGTCTGCCCGTAGTCCAGCGGGTGTTTGCTGAAGGCCTGGTGGTGCTTCATGGACATGGTGTCCAGGACACCTTGTACTTGGTCTGCAGGAGTGATATTGTCATCCCCAATATTGAGTTCAAGCCACCAGGATTGCTTTGCAGGCTCACCTTTAGCACTTTGCTTAACCACCAACTGTTGGGAGGCAGACATTGAGGTTTCTACTAGATCTTCAGGGTCTGGCTTGATCATCACATCCCCCACATTTAGCAGCCTGATGGGTACTTGTCCTCGTGTTACTGTGACTAGGCTCCTGGCAAAATGGGTAGGTCTTCATCAGTGGGTAGAGGTTCTACCATGGCCTGGTATTCTTGACTTTGAACACCCATGCAGGCTCAGCATCATACCAATATCTAGGTCCCAGGTTGAAGGCAGACAGGTTGAGGATCTTTGATCCGGACTCAGTTGGGGCCAGCAAACTTTTGCTGCTCCGCTAGAACTTGCATGGTCTCTTGAATCACCTTCCGGGAATCACTGGGCATTGTAGGTAAGGAGTTTTGGAGAGCCTTCAACACTTCAGGATAGCAGTTGCGGAGGACGCTGGTACCCAGCACAAGGGAGAAGTTACCGTCTTCAGGTTACCACTACACCCTGTCTGTCTGTTGGTGTCTCCGATGGTTTGTGTGGGTTCCCAGTAGCCGCGGATAGGTACAGTTTACCCTTTGGAGGCTGTGACAGTGATGCTTCTCATCGGTGGCACTGTGGATGATGGTCACTTGAGAGCGGGTGTCAATTAAGGCCGGTGGGGTTAATCCATTTGTGGTCATGAACCATGGGGCGAGTCCTCACGAACCTTGGCATCCAGTTGGAATCTTGGGGACTTAGAAGTTTTTCCCTTGGAGGTCGTCGTAGCTTCAAGTGTTTGTCATTTAACCGACGACATTCATTCTTTTCATGCCCGTATTTACGGTGGTAACTGCATCGTAGTCTTGCGTTTTTTTTACTCCAGGTGTTCAGAGATTTTGCCATAGTCAGACTCTGCCTATTCTGGGAGTCACGGGGAGCAGCTGACTGTAAGGAACTGTCAGACGGCTTTTTCCTCTTGGAGGGAGCAGCTACTTCCAGCTGGGCCAGTCGCTCAAACATTTTGCTCATGGTGTCTAACAGGGTGGTGACTTGCTCTACTAGGAGAGCGACTTCTGGAGGTGGTGTTACTGGTTGCTCTGGATGAAAGGCTAGAAAAGTATCTTCCAGATCCACAGGTTCAGATTCCTCCTGTGGTTCAACAGGCAGGCGTTCTCCCTGAATGTCGATGGCAATCTCCTTGAACTCAAGAAAAGAGGCCTGGCCATGTTGAAGAGACAACATTTTTAACTGACATTTGTGATGCCTATCCAGAAGTCCATAAATGAATTGTTCCCTTAGGGTTTGGTCGGAATTCTCAGCCTCTTTAGGATCAAGGCGGATGATAGCCTTCCATGTCTCCTGTAGGGAGAGGGCAAAATCTCTGATGGATTCTTGGGGCTTCTATCTTTTCCCAAAGAACTTCTGCTTCAGCTCAGATGCAGTACATTTTTCAAAGGTGGTGTGCAGCCTATTGAGGATGTGGGCCACATTCTGGTGCTCTTCTTGGTGCCAGGACTTGACTACCCAAAGAGCGGGTCCCTTTAACTGCCCGGTTAGAATGCCCACTTTCTGTTCTTCCGTGAGCTAGCATCTTGGCTCTAAATTCAGAGAGGGTGTGCAATTTTCCTTCATGGTGGGGTAACCAGGGAGCCCCAACATAATAGGGCATAGTGGGGGGCACAATGATGGTGGCACTGGCTGCATTAGAACCGGATAGGCTCTCTGGGCATGCTCCGGTACCCTGAGGAGAGGCCGGTTGACGGCCGCTGCTCCAACTCAGTGTCCTCTTCTTGGGCTGACATGATTGGGCTGAGTCTGAGGGGTTAAACAATGTCCGTTGCTATGGGCGTAATGGGGATGTGGCCCCTTTAAGGCACAGTCACTATTCCCTGGAAGATGAGCCAATTATACCTAGGGTCGCAAACAATCGATACCAGCCTTTAACTTCCCCACCGCTACTCACTCAGGATCATATTGCACAGTTTGTAATATTAATACCTTTTCTCTAGCTTTATTAATATACTGCACTCAGGCACTTTATAAATATATTTTGCACAGTTCTCAATATGAACTATCCTTTATAGCCTCATATAAAATTTATTTATGCTACTTTTACAAATATACTTTCCTGGCAATTACTCTTGCGGTTATCGATTATTGCTATATCCTTGGATACCTATTCTGTGTGACAATGGTCTTTGCGATTCTTGCACATATGTTCTACGCAAACACACGCTGCCTGCGCAGCAATACAGAGTGAATGATTCTTACTATAAGTGTGTGACAAGCCACTTTGTGTCCGCCACACCATCGGCGCATGCGCCATAACTTGCAAAGAACGGCCTACAGGAAGTGATGTTATTACAACTTCCAGTTTTAGACGAGCACATGGTTTGTACACTTCCGGTGTTTGGCACAAACGCCGCACTGTTGAATCGCATGGCGTGGCCGGTCCGTTCCGGATTTCCGGGGGTAGGTGGACTATAAATTGTTTACTATCTGTACACTTCGGTACCCCTGAGCAAGCCTGTTCAACAGCTGCGGTGCACTCCTTTCCCGACGTCTGGTGGCCTCCTCCGGTGGCAGGACACGTGCATCGGCACTCCGGATGATGCGCACGTGGTTGGCAGGCTCAGTTGCGGCCTGCGCCAAAATCCAAGATAGCCGATTAACCCTCTTTGTTGCCCGGCCGTGAACGCTCAGGCTCCTCCTCCACGGGTATTCGTGCCACACGCACAGGGGGTGGGCTTGGTGAGTCACCTGGATTTCCCGCCAGTCAGGATTTTGCGGGCTGGAGCTTCTTGCTGCGGCACAATCTTCCAGAGGTTAACGCAGTAGGCGCTGCAACGCCAGATGTAGTAGAGCTGACAAAGTTCATTTGCAGGGATTAACCTCCTAAGTACTGGATCAGGGCTTGACAGCACGTGGCAATGCAGAAACGCGGTCTATGTCGATAAGCATAAAATCACTTGGCCCTAAACCCGGATGGCAGCAGGGTAAGGAAGCACAGTATTTTCAATAAAGGACAGTCTATAAAGCCAGTATAAGGCACAGAAGTCTAGATCCTGTTTGTGATGCCACATGTAACATCCCCCACCAGGGCCTATCAGTTTCTTGGGGAAGACGGAAGGCAGCCAGGGCCCAGAATGCCGGAGTGGCTGGAGGTTGCAGCCGAGGCACGCTGTGTCATGGTGCTTGGCATGGGAACCGGAGGACTGTCCTACAGCCTGGCAGGTCTCCAGCAGGTGGTGTGTGCAAGAAAGATGGAGGGAGAGGCTGAGGTACTGGATCTCCCTGGGGCAACCCCTTAATGTCTGCAATGTATGTCCCTGGGTAATGGATGGGGAGCCCGTGATGGTGATACAGCTGGGTTAAAAGAGCCTAAGAGAGCTTGCCCCTTCCTGTCCAGTGGTTTTTGTTAAACCCTGGTCAGGTGGTGGCTCACTCTCCAATCACACTCCAGTTCACATAAAGGAATATCATTGGACGACAATCTTCCAATACTTAATATTTGCCTGTTCAGGCAGCATCTACAGCTGCTGGTGCCTAACAATGACTGTATTCTCCTTGAGGCGAGTTGCGCAGGCTCACCTGCTGGGGTGATAAAGATGTAGGGCCTCATTCGCAATACCCCTCTGCCTATACAGTGGCAGAGGTGTTGCATATGAATATTAACACGTTAGCGACGTAAGGCGATATAGATCGTCTTTTTCCGCGGGTACTTCGTGCAAAAAGACAATCTATATCGTCATACATTGACACCGTCACCATGTGTACACACATGGTGACAAGTCCGTGACGACAGCTGTCACCAACAGCTGATCGTCACGGACATCGGGCCAGGGACCTATCACAGCCATCCCTGCCCGACGATCAAAGTGACAGGATCAGAGCCGTGAACCGAAGCTCTGTGCCCTCAGTGTGTGGAAAGTGCCCCCTCACATACAAATACCCCCCAAAACCCACTCCAACCCCTACACACCGCCGTTCCTTATCTTTATTCAGCCAGAGCTGTCATTTTTTTTTTTTTTTTTTGGTGTGATCAGGGCTAGTGATCAGGGATAGTGATTAGGGCTAGTGATCAGGGATTAGGGATAGGGATAGTGGTTAGGGCTGCTGAATATCTATAGTGATTATGGTCAGCGATAACGGTTAGTGATCAGGGCTAGCGGTTAGGGATATGTATATACTGTATACAGAAAAGCAGTATATAAAATCTTATACGTTATTACATATACTTATATCTACACAGACCTTCAGTGTTTGTATCCGTTCCTGCGCTAACATTTCAGTTACTGTTTTTTGTTTTATCATAAAATAAAAAATACTAGAAAACTAAAAAAAATACAAAAAAAATAGTTTCTAGTTTTATAGATATAGTATCAGTTTAGTACTGTAGGAGTACATTATACCATATACTTACACCTACACAGATCTTTAGCGTTTTTTAGTAGTTTTCTGTTTTATCATAAAGTAAAAAAAACTATAAAGAAATACAAAAAAAAAATCCAAAAAAATATAGTTTCTAGCATGGCTAAACGGGTGTATTCTGCAGATGAGGCCTATGCCTACATGTGTTCAGGTACAGACACTGCAAGTGACGAAGAACACTTTCTAATGTTCTCCTCTAGTGACAGTGATGACCCCTCACAAAGGTGCAGTAGGCAGAGTGAAGAGCAGTCAAGTGACCCCAGTTGGGAGCCCCCAAATATGTTTTCTCCCCAAATTCCAGCATTTAGTTAATACCCAGGAATAAATATTAATCCAGAGGAATTTGTAGACCTAATGGTTACACAGACAAATTTGTATGCAGAACAGTTTCTGGACGGTCAACCCAAATCTTATTATGCTAGAAGCGAGAGTTGGCACCCCACTAATGCCACAGAATTAAAAAAATTCTGGGGGCTCTTTCTTAATATGGGTTGTTGATCAACCACACGCCATACGATAACAATGGCAGTTCTGGCCTCACAGGTCACCCCTGCTGCGACATTCCCTTACTGTGATGACACCTCTGCTGCTCCCTGCACACATTTCCGCCGGACATAGTGGTTTATAAACTACATGGATTTGATGTAAATCTGGCTGAAACTAAAGCCCCCAAAAGGTATTGCAATGGCGTTATACAGAACCCATAACTAACTGACAGTAATTTCAGCAAAGATCACTGTATAAACTATGGTGGATTTTCACAGTAAATGTGGCTGTAAACTAGAGCCCCCAAAAGGTTCAATGTGTGTTATACAGATAACCCCAACTGACAGTTGTAATTTCAGCAAAAAATCACTGTATAAACTAGTGGATTTCACCGTAAATCTGGCTGTAAGCAGTAACCAACACAACTGACCAGCTCACATACTGCAGATGCATGAATGTCAAAAGATTTCTTCCTATTCGATTTTGTCACTAAATAGAAACTGCATTGGGGTCTCCAGATCCCCTTAAGAACACCAGGATTGGTCCACCCATTCGCAACTGCAGATGCATGAAAGTCAAACAGATTTCTTCCTATTCGATCTTGTCACTAAATAGAACTGCTATTGGATATACAGATTCCAGGATTAGTCCACCAATCGCTACTACAGATGCTTGAAAGTCAAACAGATTTCTTCCTTCGATTTTGTCACTAATATAACTGCTATTAGGGTATACAGATCCCCTTAACCCCACGGGGACTCAGCATTCTTTTGCCCTAAAGGGACGCATTTTTCAATCGGCCGTGTGTCACTATAAGTGTTATAGCGTGGGAACGCTATGAGATATCCAGGGGATTTTGAGATTGTTTTCTCGTGACCAATAGTATTTCAAATTAGTTTAAAAAATATCTGAGATGAAATCTTTTGTGTTTAGTTATGCAAAAACAAAATTTGGAAAAATTTGGAAAAAATTCTTTATTTTCAACGTTCTAAATTCTCTACTTTTGATGCAGATAGTAAAAGCACCCAAATAAATTCATAACTTTTCATTTCCCAAAGTCTGCTTTATGTTTATGGTTTTTAAGATTCCACATATTTTACTAGAATGGTATAAGGCTCAGAATGTGGGTGCCATTTTTCACATTTTTTGTAAAATCCCCAAAACCCGTATTTTGATGGACCTGTCAACTTCTAATGACACTGAGCGGCTCATAAATATAGACTAGAATATAAATACCCATTGTGGAAACTACACACCTCAACGTATGAAAAACCACTTTTAAGAAGTTTGTTAACCCTTATATGTTTTTATAGGGGTTAAAACATAATGGAGTTGCATTCTGCAAATGTTGTAATATTTTTCACAATACACTCATTTGGGTGGAAATTAAACATTTACAATGGATCAAATGAAAAAAAGGCTCACAAAGTTTAATACCCCAATTCTTCTCCCGAGTACAACACCGATACCTATATGTGGTGGTGACCTGCTGTATGGGCACGGACGGGCATAGAAGGGAAGGAGGGCCATCCAGATCAGATTTTGCTATGGCACATTGTACAGGCTATATTTTTTTTTTTTTTAAACAAGTGCACCTATAGGGCTTATTTCTTTTGCCAATGAGATGCACTTTTGTGGTACGATATTTTGGGGCATCTATAGCTAATTGGTGAGATTTTAATTAACTCTTGTTGTGGGGATGGAATTGAAATCATCAATTTTTAGGAAAATTTTTATGTGTTTGTGTTTTTGCCGTTTACCATTCCCATGAAAATGTATATTATTTTTTTTATTCTATGGTCGCCACGATTATGAAATACTTATTTATATATATTTTTATTTTTTCCCATTTTACGAATAAAAAGTCAATTTGCAAATTGTTGTTAATTTTAGCCATCCCCGTCTTTCATATGCAGTAAACTTTTTTATTTTCACCTCACAAATCTGTTTAAGGGCTTATTTTGAGAGCAAGATAATCTTTTTAGTGGTCTTATTAGATTGCAACTTTTTAAAATCACTTTAGAGCCTTTTTAAAAGGCATTAATAAAAATCATTTTTCAGAGAGAGTTTTTTGAGGTTGTTTTTTACGGGTTTCACTTGGAGATCTAATAACGCATTCTGTTTTATTATGCAGATTGTTACGGACGCAGGATACCAAATATGTGGGGGTTTTGTCTATTTTATTAATTGTACTGAAGAAAACTAATTTGGAGAAAATCTTATTCATTTTAGATCACACATCTTTTCATATGCTACCTTTTTTATTTTTTGAGCCTGACAAATTGGTTAGGGGCCAATTTTTTCGTTTGAGAACAGTTGTTCTTTTAGTGGGCTTATTGGGGGCAGGCAACAAGGTAGTAGTGTCCAACCATTACAGTTCTAGCAATGTTTAACTTGTCAACCATTCACAAGGCACGAGGTGCATATGGAGTCTAATTACAGGCAGCGATAGGCGATGTGTTCATGTATATTGTTGATTGCAGTTTATCATGTTTACACTGTGGTTTACAACTTTCTGTTAATATTAATTGTGTATGGACAGTACACTGGTGTGCTTCATATATTTTACCTCTTTGAGATGCCATTTTACACGACATTTAATGAATTTGCATTTAATAAATAAAAATTACTTTTTACTATCAGATTGGCATGTTGATCCTCTTTTCTGTTTCGTTAAATTTTGCATTGCATACCCGAGGGCAGCCCATAGCGTTCCTTGCGCTATTTTCTTAGTATGTGATTTAACTGAGTCTTGTTGGGTCAGTTTAGTGTTAATTTGTATATGGTACACTGATTTGATCTCTTATTTTAGAGTGCATAAAATTTTTTAAATCACTTTTTAGAGCATTTTTTATGAGTATATTAAAAATTATCGTTTTCCTCCAGGTTTAACGTACGGTCCAGTAAACAATTCTGTTTTATTATGCAGATTGTTTATGGCCGCGGCATACCAAATATGCAGGTTTTTTTGTTTTTATGTTTTGTTTTTATACTTATTAAGTTTTTTTATGGGGAAAGTGAAATTTTAGGGGGTTATATTTTTACTGTATTTATTTTTTATTTATTATAATGTGTAGTGTTAGTGTTTTTGCATATTTTATATACATACTGATACTAAACCAGTGATGTCATGATCGCTGGTTTAAGTTCATACACTGCTCAGACAAGTTTACGTCAGACCGGCAAGGGGCTGGACCTGCCATGGAGACGGGCAGCTCCAGGGCACATGCCAGTCATCGGACTGCCCAGAAGAGGACGGATCCCCGGTAACAGGTGTGGGGGATCCGACCCACAGAGGAACCCCTTACACACGCCGTGGTATGTTGACCGTGGCCGTGTAAGGGTTTGACCCCGTGATCGGAGTCGGCTGATCGAGGTGTTACAGTGCGGTGTCAGCTGTGATAGACAGCTGACAGCCGCTGCTTCTGGTACCGGTCCCATTCGTGAGCCGGTCCCAGAAGCTAGACATTATACTAGTCCCGGTGTGCTAAGCATCTAGCCCCGGGGAGTATCTAAACGTCGTGGTGCGCCCTAGGGGTTAAAGAACAACAGTGATTAGTCCACCAATCGCTACTGCAGATTCATGAAAGTCAAACAGATTCTTCCTATTCAATTTTGTCTAAATAGAAATGCTATTTGGGTGGTATACCGATCCCTTTAAGAACAGCGAGGGATTGCAGCAAGAATCGCACAGCACAATAGCAGCAGCTGGACACTACAACATGAAGTGTGAAATGCTGAGATAGAAAGCTGGGTTTTATAGGGCTGTGTGACATCACATAGCTGCCAGCAGCTGATTGGCTTAACAGGTCTGCAGATGTCATCGGGGGTGTTCCCTTTCCTTCCAGAGTTCTCTGCCTCATGTACACGTTGTTCTCGCGCGCCCATTTAGCAGAGACATGAGGGGAAAAAAAAAACTTCGTTCCCGCGAATAGCATAAACTTCAGCTTCGTGGCGAATCGAAAAATTCCTGAAATTCTAACCGAAGTTAGAATCATTAGATCTATTCGCCCATCTCTAGTTTTTCATTCATACAACATCACAACAGCAGAGACTAGGAGATTTGCCTAATTACATTGTTTCAACATTGCATTTTACAACGCAAGTGTTAACATGACATTAAATACATATTTTAGCAAGATGTTAACACATATGCACATACATAAATATATATAACACACATTGCATTAATGCAAGTAGACAGCATTGTAATTAGGCAAATCTCCTCTTCTCTGTTGTGATGTGTCAAACGCACACGTTAACAAAAACAGAATTTAATGTTGAGGGCAGTCTTGAGGTGTGAGGGTAAGATGTGAAGTAATATGTAAGTATTATGTGAGGTGTCCGAGTGTTCCTGCGACCATATTAGGCGGGTAACGGGCTCACCAGTGGCCTTCACAGCCTGCGGCGCAGCGTACGTTCCACTCTCCTGACCCATCTCCTGATTACATCCTTGCTCCATGCGTGTGCAGTCCTGTGCATAGGGTGTGTGCTGCTTCAGGAGAATTAAGGGCCAGCGCACCATACTTGGCGCTGGCTATTATCCCAAAAGGCTATTAAACCTGCCTCTCCAATCACACCCTGCGGATCTTTCTGCTCACAGCCTCAATTTCTGTGTCTCCTGCGTTCCCTGTGTTCCCATGATCCTGTGTTCCTGTTCCATCTGTCTGCCTGCTGCGGGTTCCGTCCGTGTTCCCATTCCCTCAGCCTGGAACTTCCGTTGCTGACCCCGGATTCGACTTGACGTTACATTCTGCTGCTTGCCCTGAACCCTGTCCCTGGGACCTGACCCTGAGTCCCTGCTAAGTTACCTCAACTTTATCCCGCTTGCAACTGCTCTGGTGAAGACCAGGTGCCACTTAGACTCTGGTCGCAGATGTCAGCTAGTACAAACCCTCGTGGTGGTCAGAGTGGAATCCACACATGCCGGATCCTGACATGAGGTAATATGATAACCATCATATAAGGAAGCCATTTTTCAGCTTCTATTTTGCCACAGGTCTAGTATGAGCTCTGAGCTGTGATTGGTTACTATAGGCAATGATTATAATAGCTTAGGTGTGAGGTGAGAATGAGAAGTAATCTCATGATAACCACCAGGAGCCATTGTCGCCTATGGCAATAAGCAGCCAATCAGAGCTCGGCTTTTCTACTTTTCCACAGATCATTAATATGAGCTCTGAACTTTGATTGTTTACCATAGGCCATTCCTATAATACAGGTTAAGATAGATAGTAAGATTTGAACTAATATGTGAGGTAATTAGATATACTTTTAATTAGATAGACACCAAACAGATAAATAGACAGACAGATATAAATATATAGACATACAAGTAGATAGACAGACATACAGACAATAGATAAACATACGTTACAGACAAACTACAGACAAATAGACAGACATACAATAGACAGACAGAGGGTAACTTTAGGGGGTGCAGAGGTTGCGATCACACCGGGCCCGAGAATTTAGGGGGCCCTTATGGTGTCATTTTCCCATATGAGAACTATTACTATAAACCATACATTAAGTTAAGTCGGGGGCCTGGCGCAGATTTCACTGGGCCCATGAGCTTCTAGTTACGCCACTGCAGACAGACATAATAGATAGAACAAACATACAGATGACAAGACTACAGATAGATAGAAAACATACCGAGACAGACATACAGATAGACAGAAATACATATATAGAAAAAACAACCTATAACTTTTTTTACATGTAATAGCTGTGTGATGGGCTTGTTTTCTGCGTAACAAATGCACTTCATAGTGATGGTATTAAATTTCCATGCCATGTACTCGGAGGAAGCGGGAAAAAAAATTCAAATGCAGTGAAAAATGGTGAAAAAATGCATTTGTGCCATTTTCTTGTGGGCTTGGATATTACGTCTTTCACTGAGCGCCCAAATGAATGTCTATTTATTTTGGTCGGTAACGATTTAAGGGGATACCAAATTGTATAGGTTTATATGTTTTCATACATTTACCAAAAATAAAAACCTCTGTACAAAAATTTTCAATTATTCCATTTTTAGGACTGGACGACCTTTTGATCACTTTTTATAGATTTTTTTAATTTTCAAATTGGCAAAAAGTGCCATTTTCGACTTGGGCGCTATTTTCCGTTACGGGTTAAACGCATTGAAAACCGCTATCTATTTTGAAGATAGAGCATTTCGGACGCGTGATAACCTAATGGTTTATATTTTTACTGTTTATTTATATTATGTCAGTTCTAGGTAAAGGGGGGTGATTTGAAATTTTAGGTTTTTATTAATTTTTTTAAAACTTTTTTTTATTTTTATTTACTATTTTTCAGACTCCTAGGGTACTTAACCCTAGGTTGTCTGATCGATCTATCATATTCTGCCATACTACAGTATGGCAGTACATGGGTTTTATCTCATTCATTACATGTGCTATCAGCACCTTGTAATGAAGGGGTTAAAACTAATAGTCTGGGTCTTCGGAAGACCCGAGGCTACCATGGAGACAGATCGCAGCCCCCCAATGACGTACGGGGAGCGGCGATCCCAGTGTAAGACTGGCGTCGCCCATGCGCCACTACTTTTTGAGGCTTTGCCGGCAGCCAGCTCGTGTGAAAACACCCGCGATCGGTGCTAGCACGATCGTGGTGTGTTACTGGTAAGCCTTTGCTGCAATGCAGCAAAGACTTACCGGCTATGGAGAGGCTCAGCCCGTGAGCCCTCTCAATGCAAGCGCGGACCCAACGCTGCCGTGTAATACACGGCGGGCGGTCGCCAAAGTTGGTTAAAGGAAACCTACAACTTGTAAGAAGGCAATACCGACACCAGCTCAGGGTGAGCTGGTGCCGGAGCTTATTTGTGTTAGTTTTTTAAAACCGCTGTACCGCGGTTTTAAACATTTTAAACTTTATACCCTGAGCTGGTGCTTCAAGGGATGGTTTCCTTTAGGACACAGCCTAAAATGGCCTTAGGGACACAAGCCTATTTTTCAGACCTGACATGGAATCATTTTATTTGATAATAACTCGAACACATTAATTATCTATGTTATTTGTGAGATTGTTTTTATGACACAACTGTGTCAGTGGTAAATGTTGTTAATAGTATTCATGTTTTATATAAAAAAGGGGAAATGTAGCAAATAATCAGCAATTTTTCTAATTTACATGTTTGTTTTTTCAGACAACAATCTTACCATTCAAATCGTAATAAAATGCATTTACCATGTCCTGCATTTATTTTAATAACTGTTGTAAAAATTCTATATTTTCTAGGATGTTAGCAACTTACAATAGTAACAGCAATTTATAGGAAATTGTGGAAACCGTGTTTATGGACTAATTGCCAATTAAGAAAGAGCTTTTAAAGACTTTGTCATAAGAAAACCACACAAATGACTCATTTTCAGAATGCCCCCATCCAGCTTTCAAAACCACTTTTAGAAAGTTCTTAACCATTTCAGTGTTTCACAGGAATAGCAAAACAGGAGTAAAATTTTGAAAATAATTTTTTTACAAATAGGCATAAAATGTACAAAATTTACACTGGGTGTTGTAGGAAAAAACACACACCCCATTTATTGCACAATTCCTCCGAGCACGAAATACCCCCACATGTGGGTGTAAACTGCTAGTAGGGCATATAGCAGGGCCAGAACAGAGCAAGCACATTTGGGTATGAGTGGGTAGATTTTCCTGAAACAGTTTAGGTACCATCATTCATTCACAAGACTCTTGGAATGGGAACATTTAAAAAAACAAGTGACCCCATTTTGTAAACTAATCCCTAAAGGAATTTATTAAGGGGTACAGAGGCCTTTCTACCCCTCTGTGTTTCACAAAAATAAAATAATATGGAAGTAAAATTTAGAAAATAATTTTTTCACTAATATATTAATTTAGGCACTAAATACAAATCACATGGGTGTAGGAAAAAAACACACACCCCATTTTATTGCCACAATTACTCTCTAGCACGGAAATACCCCAGATGTGGTGATGTAAATGCTTTGGGGCATATAGCAGGGCACAGAACAGAGCAG
Organism: Engystomops pustulosus; assembly: GCA_019512145.1. Lineage (NCBI taxonomy): Eukaryota > Metazoa > Chordata > Amphibia > Anura > Leptodactylidae > Engystomops > Engystomops pustulosus. The sequence goes on along the minus strand of WNYA01001340.1, from coordinate 15,155 downwards.
CACCATTTGGTTATGAGTGGGGTAGATTTTCCTGAACAGTTTTAGGCCACCATTAGAGAGAGGAGCACTAAAATGCTCGGGGTCGTTATTCGAGATGAACATTTCGATGATGAGTGCTCATCTCGAATACGAGTCCATTGAAGTCAATGGGAGACTCAAGCATTTTTCAAGGGGACCAAGGGTCTGCACCGGGAAGCTTGGCCAAACACCTGGAAACCTAGAAAATGATGTGTAAACACCAAGGAAAAGGAGGAAAAGCAGGGGCAGCATGCATGGATGCCTCTGAGGCTGCTTAATCGCCACCATTATGCCAAAATTATGGGACAGCGATGGCCATGACAGGATGACCGAATGAGGCTAGATTGCATCTAAACATCCAATAATGACCCTGACACTATAGGGGACGGCATACAGAGGCAGCAGAGTGCAGCGGCAGGCTAGGTGTCATGGCGACATAACCCTAAATGGAATCAGGCTTCAAACAAAGGGTGGCAGGAGGAAACAAAGGAGGGGGGCAAGAAGCGCTGAAATGATTTCCTATGTCAAAAAAGGTTGACGGTATATTTAGTCGATAACACAGCATGGTGGCGGACTAGTGACCAAGTCCATACGTATTCGTGTGAAACAACCGAAAAATGAGCTTGACACAGCTCGTTTGATAAGAGGACGACATGTGGAGGCAGCCTGGAGACGATTCCATGATTAAGAGTGACAGTATGGGGCATCCAATGCTCTATGATGAAACTCAGGTCTCCAGCATGGCGGTGACAGATAGGCCGAGTTCCATTATGTCTTGGTGAAACACCTGAAAATTCTGCCTGACACAGCTCGTTGATAAGGGGATGATGTGCTGTATATCCATCTCGTGCTCCAGCGTCTGGGTATAGAGAGTGAAGTTGCGCATAGAGACATTGGTGGAGCTTGGAGGATCGTGAGGCTAAACGGACAAGGAACAGAGGGGCAGTATCATGCATGCCTCTGAGTGCCTAATCTTGGGATGGAGCTGGCGGTCCGCTGCCAGGCGAGCTTTCGCCTGTCCAAGCCCCTGTTTCCGGCTCCTCCCCACCCAAAATGGGCCTGGGGGCCAGAAGCATTTACTTTGAAAAAATTATAATTTTCAAAGCAGGGGACTCGTTTGAATTTTCACCTAGAATAATAGAATAGCATAGCGGTTCTATTTTTAATGTTTTTTCTGGAAATGGTTCAATGATTAAGAGCGACAGTATGGGCATCCATATTGTACTGCTATGATTGCAACTTCAGGTCTCCAGCATGGTGGCGACAGATGGGCCGAGTATACCATTATGTATCTGGTGTGAAACACACCCGAAAATTCTGCTGACACAGCTCGTTGTAAGGGGACGATGTATGGAGGCAATAGTAGTAGTAGATTAAAGGTGTGCAGTTAAAACTATGTTAGGGATCTTGGGATGGAGCTGGCGGTCCGCTGCCAGGCGAGCTTTCGCCTGTCCAAGCCCTGTCTCTCGGCTCCTTCCCAAAAAGCAATTCTAAGAAACCTTTTGTATAAGATCAAGTGTAGTAGTGTTCTTATAAGGTTGGGTTATGGCGGGTGAGGGGAATGTAAACAGATGCGCAAGAAGGCTGAAATAATATCGGTAAATGATAAAAGTTTGCCAGTAATTTTGTGGATAACACAGCAGGGTGGCGAAAAAGTTAACAAGTTTGATGGGGAAGCATAAACACAACCCAAAATTCTGCCTGACACAGCTCGTTTGATAAGGGACGATGTATGGAGGCAACTATGGACGACTTTGGAGGGCCTATGAGATGACGTGTGGAGGTAGCAATGGAGACAACGTGTGGAGGGCAGCTAAAAGACGAGTGTGGAGCTGTATGGAGACAATTTAATTTGGATAGTGCTGTATGTGGCAGTCCAAAAAGTTTTCAAACCAGAGGAGCAGGTAGGTGGTCCCCAGAAAAATTAATAGATTGAGTGCCGATGTGGCACTCCCAAAAAGTTTAAATTAGAGGAGGTCCGGTGCCCTCCAGAAAAATTAAATACATAGAGTACTATAGCTAGAGCCAGTTGGCCCTGGCAAAAAAGCCAGTCCTCTGCTTTAGTGTAACAAGAGGAGGAGAAGGAGGACAATGAGGAGGAGGAGTGCATACATTATTCAGGTTGAGCTTCTATGGAGAATGAAAATCCTGAGAAATCAGGCTTTATTCATTGATAAGCGACAGCCTGTCAGCGCTCTCAACTCGACAGGCGTGGACGATTATCGGTGATGATGCCAGCTGCACTGAAAACCCGCTCGGACAACACGCTTAGCGGCGGGCAGACAAGAAATTCCAAGGCGTACAGCGCCAGTTCGTGCCACATGTCCAGCTTTGAAAACCCGTATGTGAGGGAGCTGTGTGTGATCATTAGGACGATGGTATGGTCAGCTTGTACTCCCTCACCATCTTTCTGTAAAGTTTAGCCCTACTCTGACGAGACTGGGGACAGGTGACAGTGTTGGCTGGCGGGGTGACATAAACTGGCAAAGGCCTTGTAAAGCGTACCCCTGCCAGTGCTGGACAAGCTGCCGTCGCCTAATCTCCCCGCTACTTGTCCCGCCAGAAGTACGCCCTCTGCCGCAAGCGCTGTCAGAAGGGAAATAACCGTTTCAGCTTGTGCACCAGGGCCTGCTGTATTCATGGCACTCAACTCCTTTCCTCTCCAGGGTGAGAGTGGAAAGATTTTGCTTTACCTGGGTCAGGAGAGTGAATACCCAGTAATCGGTGCTGGATAAATCTTTGATGAAACGAGGGGCACGGGGTAGGCAGCACTAGCATGAAATCTGCCATATGCGCCAGAGTACCAACGCGCAAGAATTCACTCCCCTCACTGGCTGACTCTCCATTTCTCCTCTCCAATCCTCTTTTCTGCATACACGCTGAACAGTGAAGGATGAACAACCTCTTTCTGTCTCACCAACATTCTCCCTCTTCCTCCTCTCTCCTCCACCTTCTCTGATATCGCTGAGAAACCGACAGGGTGCTTTGGCTATCAACAAGGGAATCTTCTTCCCCCGTCTCTTGTGACGAGCGCAAAGCTTCCGACTTCATGCTGACAGAGAGTTTTTCAACAGGCCAAGCAGCGGGATGGTGAGGCTGATGATGCGGCATCGCCACGACCATCTATGTTGACTCCTCAAAGTTACTCAGCAACTGACAGAATCAGACATCCAGTCCACTCCTCGGTAGACTTGAGGAAGCGACTGACAGTTCTGGTGGAAGTGACATCTGGCAGTTTACAATCGCTCTGCGCGCTCTGGTAAACTTGGACACATGGTTAATGTTGAATTCCACCTCATGGGCACGTCGCACAACAGTCGGTGAGCGGGCAGCCTATAGGGCAGAATCTCCAGGCTAAGTAATCTGGAGATGTGGATGTTGAGGGCTTGGGAGTGTGGGTGGGTTGCACTATACTTCCCTTTGCGCTCCATCGCCTGGGGTATGGAGAGCTGAACGCTGCGCATGGAGACTTTGGTGGATGCTGTGGAGGATCGTGGAGGCGAAGATGTGGTTTTCGCACGGGAGATATTTGGGCTGGGGTCCTGGGCAGGGGGCTGACTAGCAGAGGCAGCAGATGACACATAGGAAGGAGCAGTGGTGTGCCCGGCCGGAGTTGAACGGGCTTGGTGCCATTGAGTGGGGTGTTTAGCATTCATATGCCTGCGCATACTGTTGGTAGTTAAGCTAGTAGTGGTGGAACCCCTGCTGATCTTGGTGTGGCACAGGTTGCACACCACAGTCCGTCGGTCATCCGGTGTTTCTTTAAAGAACCTCCAGACTTCCGAAAATCTAGCCCTCGCCACGCAAGCTTGACTACGTGAAACATTTGGAGCTGATGCACCAGCTCTGGCCCTGCCTCTCCGTCTGGCCCCACCACTGCCTCTTCCAACCTGTTCTCGTCGAGGACTCGCCTCCGTCTCAGAAGCACTGTATTCACCCGGCCTATCAACCCAGCTTGGGTCTGTCACCTTATCATCCTCCGATCCCTCAGTCTGCTCCCCCCTCGGACTTTCTGCCCTGACAACAACTTCACCACTGTCTGACAACCGTGTCTCCTCATCGTCCGACACCTCTTTACACACTTCTTCCACTACGTCAACAATGTCATCATCACCCACAGACTGCGACCGGTGGAAAACCTGGGCATCGGAAAAGAGCTCAGCAGCAACCGGACAAGTGGTTTGTGACTTTGGGAAGGGTCCAGAAAACAGTTCCTCAGAGTACGCCAGTTCAAATGCCAAATTTTCCTTGGAGGGGGCAGACTGGGGGGAAGGAGGCTGAGGTGGTTCAACATTTTCAAAATTATAGTGTAAACTGTAAATTTTTTTGGATTTTTTTGTTTTTTTTTGTTTTATTTTGTGTTTTTTTTTTTTTACAAAACAATGCTATCCTATTGCTATGGCTAGTTTCTAACCTACACTGACAGCACACAACTGGATTTTGTGCTGTGTCTGATGACTTTGAGTTATAAAAAAAAATAAAAGTAAAAAAAAAAAATCAGCAGACTGTGCCTAATTCAATCAAACCCCTAATAAATTGTCCCACTTAGGTGTTTGAGATGTGTGTGTCACTAAGAGCTAAATAGAACATTCCCAAGTCTCTCTGCAAATTCCTCAAAATATGGTACTAGCTGCACTACTAGTGCCAGCGAGGCCAGCCACAAGCAAATCAACAAAATATATATAATGCTATTGTAGGCCTAAGAAAGTCGGTTGGGTTCTTGTATGCCTAGTTTCTAACAGCACACAACAACTGGATTTTAAGTCACTTTAAATTTTGAAAAAAAAAAATAATCGTCAGACTGTGCCTAATTCAATCAAACCCCTGATAAATTGTCCCACTTAGGTGTTTGAGATGTGTGTGTCACTAAGAGCTAAATAGAACGTTCCCAAATCTCTCTGCAAATTCCTCACAATATGGTACTAGCTGCACTACTAGTGCCAGCAAGCCCAGCCACAAGCAAACAAAAAAAAATAAAATATAACGCTATTCTAGCCCTAACAAGGGCTGTTGGGTTCTTGTAGACTCACTCCTGCCTAACAGTAAGCTAATATAACACCCTAACGCTATCCCTGAAGAGAAAACAAGAAAGTATTCCAGCGCAAGTCTCCAGGTGGTTTAAAATCTTCTTTATTTGTGCATCAGCAAATTTGGGATACAGTGAAGAAACGATCAACGCGTTTCGGCTGTTACGCCTTAGTCATGATCTCACTGCATAACGCTATCCCTGCAGCAGCAGCATATCTCTTCCTAACAGAATCCAGACAGAGAATGATGCGAGCAGCGCGGGCAGGGGGTGGTAAGGGTACCACGTCATGCTGGGTGGAGTGCAGAGTCTCCTGGCTTGTGATTGGCTCTGTTTCCGGCCGCCAAAAGTCAAAACGGCGGGAGATGCCATTTTCTCGAGCTGGCAAAGAATTCGTCCGAGCAACGAGCAGTTACGAGTACGCTAATGCTCGAACAAGCATCAAGCTCGGACGAGTGTGTTCGCTTATCTCTAGCCACCATCATTCATTTACAAAGACTCTGGGGAATGGGAACATTTAAAAATCCCAACAAGTGACCCCATTTTGGAAACTACACCCCTAATGGAATTTATTAAGAGGTATAGTGGTCTTTTCTACCCCCTCTGTGTTTCACAAAAATTAAAATAATATGGAAGTAAAATTTAGAAAAATATTTTTTTTCACTAATATATAGTATATATTAATTATAATATATAATAATTTAGGCCTAAAATGTACAAATTCACAATGGGTTGTAGGAAAAAACACACGAGCACGGAAATACCCCACATGTGGGTTTAAACTGCTTTTGGGGCATATAGCAGGGCACAGAACAGAGCACCATTTGGTTATGAGTGAGTAAATTTTCCTGAAACTTTTATGCCACCACCTTTCATTTACAAAGACTCTGGGGGATGGAAACAGTTAAAAACCCCAATAAATGATTTTGGAAACAACACCCCTGAAGGAATTTATTAAGGGGTATTATGACTTTTTCGACCTCCTCTGTGTTTTACAGAAATTAGGATGATATGGAAATAAAACTTAAAAAAATAATTTTTCACGAAAACATTGATTTCGGCCTAAAATGTAAAAATTTACAATGGCTTGTAGGAAAAAACACACACCCCAATTTATTGCACAATTTCTCCTGATCACAGAAATACCCCACATGTGGGTGTAAACTGCTTTTAGGGCATATAGCAGGGCACAGAACAGAGCGCCAACGAGCACCATTTGGCTATGAGTGAGTACATTTTCCTGAAAGTTTTATGTCACACCTTTCATTTACAAAGACTTTGAGGAATAGAAACAGTTAAAACCCCCAACAAGTGAAACTAAACCCTTCAAGGCTTCCACGATAAAGCAATAGTGACTTATAGGCCCCATTCCACACTTATAGTAGATTTGAGCTAACAGAATAATGTAGCACCACCATAAGTGAACCTTATTGAAAACAACACCCATAAAGCAGAAATTATTCATCTAGGGATATAATGAAAGTTTTTGGGGCTAGTAAAATTAAATCCAGGCACAATCTATTTGCATATGTTGTGAAGAACACTTGTTCCTTCTGTATTCATCTAGGGGTGTAATTAAATGAAATGTGGTTTTAAATTTTAGGTATAATATCAATTTGTAAATGGCCAACATTGCAATGAAATTTTGGGCATGTTTGTTCAGGATCATGTAAAAATAAAATGACAAAAGAACAATAAAAATAATATTCCAGGGAAGTATGGTAAGCACGGAGGAAACAGGTGTTTGATGCACAACCACTGGCTTGGGCAAGTGTCGCATTGATACCGGTATCTTTGGTGTTCCTCTATGTAGCAAACACAGCATTGTTTTGTAAGGCCATCTATTTATTTTCTGTGGGGGGTTATCTCAGATGGGAAATGTTGTCAGGCGCAATTCTGCTGGCGTGATTAAGTATGGGATGTGCTCGCACCCTCTTCACCCTCAGGGAACAGTAATTGCTTTATTACTTGTTCTTGGTATTCAAGTAGATCTTGTTGCCGGTCTGCAGTAAATGATAAAGGAATTATACAATGCAGTTTGCACTAAATGACTGCAACCTTTGTACCAACTGCAGGACTGGAAATCGCATTATATGGCTGTAGTATTTGATTGGCTAGATCAACCCCTCCCATTTGGTGGCTGTATCCTGTAGCAGACTGGCTTGAGGATATGTGTATTGTTCCTCAACAGAGACAGGGTGCTGTAATCTGATGGATAGATGTGGGGACAAAACATCCTCTTGCCTTATATTTTGTCAGCATGATGTTACTCGCCAACAAGGACTTGCTTTCACCCGTCCATTTAAGGTCCACCGATATTTGGGAGGCCTCTTTGATTCCTCATTATTGGTCGCAGGCCAGTTCCTTTTTCAAGGAGGGAAAGAGAAGAGAGGGACAATGATAGAAATTATCATGTAAAGGTGATAGCTTTACGCAACAGGGGGAATAAAAGATTCCCACACAATTTTACCACTTGTGGTTAGGACAGGGGGCATTCAGGTACACAGATCGGGAGTCCTTTCCCTCATAGATACAGAATTTGTAGGTGTATCCACTTTCACTTTCACAGAGCTTGTAAACTTTGATTCCGTATCTAGCTTTTTTGCTTGGCAAATACCTCTAAAAAGTATCTAGCCTACCTCTAAAAAGTACAAGTGACTTGTCGATGGCTACATTTTTTTCTGGGTTGTAAGCCTCCTTAAATTTCTCATTAAAATGAGTCACTACTGGCCTAATTTTGTAATATGGGACTTGTTATAAAAGCATAGCATCCGGTTATGAGTATTGGTCCAGTGACGTTTATACCACACACAATGTACAGGCTGTAATGACAAGACCACGTTTTGAGGCGCTGTTAAAATTTCTGCATTAGAGCATAATAGTCAGTGTCCTGCGCTGGTGACCATTCCCAAGACCGATTGTACAAAATTAGGCATAGTGACTCATTTTAATGAGAATTTAAGGAGGCTTACAACCCAGCAAAAAAAATGTACCATCGACAAGTCACTTGTACTTTTTAGGGTAGGCTAGATACTTTTTAGAGGTATTTGCCAAGCAAAAAGCTAGATACGGAATCAAAGTTTACAAGCTCTGTGAAAGTGAAAGTGATACACCTACAAATTCTGTATCTATGAGGGAAAGGACTCCCAGATCTGTTGTACCTGAATGCCCCCTGTCCTAACCACAAGTGGTAAAATTGTGTGGGATCTTTTATTCCCCCTGTTGCGTAAAGCTATCACCTTTACATAGATAATTTCTACATGTGTCCCTCTCTTTCAGTGCCTCCTTGAAAAAGGACAGTGGCCTGCGAACAATAATGAGGAATCAAAGAGGCCTCCCAAATATGGTGGACCTTATTGAGACGGGGTGAAAGCAAGTCCTTGTGTCGAGAGTAACATCATGCTGACAAAATATAAGGACAAGAGAGATGTTTTGTCCTCACATCTATCCATGCAGATTACAGCACCACTGTCTCTGTAGAGGAACCAATACACAATCCCTCAAGCCAGTCTGATACAGGGTACAGCCACCAAATGGGAGGGGTTGATCTAGCCAATCAAATACTACAGCCATATAAGCGATTTCCAGTCCTGCAGTTGGTACAAAGGTTGCAGTGCATTTAGTGCAAACTGCATGTATAATTCCTTATCATTTACTGCAGACCCGCAACAAGAATCTACTTGAATACCAAGAACAAGTAATAAAGCAATTACTGTTCCCTGAGGGTGAAGAGGGTGCGAGCACATCCCATACTAATCACGACCCAGCAGAATTGCGCCTGGACAACATTTCCCATCTGAGATACCCCCCACAGAAAATAAAAGATGGCCTTACAAAAAATGCTGTGTTTGCTACAAGAAGGAACACGCCAAAGATACCGCGTTATCAATGCGACACTTGCCCAGATAAGCCAGGTTGTGCATCAAACACTGTTTCATCCGTGCTTACCATACTTCCCTGGAATATTATTTTTATTGTTCTTTTGTCATTTTTATTTTTACATGATCCTGACAACAATGCCCCAAATTTCATTGCAATGTTGGCCATTTACAATTGATATTATACCTAAATTTAAACCACATTTCATTTAATTACACCCCTAGATGAATACAGAAGGAACAGTGTTCTTCACAACATATGCAAATATTGTGCCTGATTTAATTTACTAGCCCCAAAAACTTTCTTATCCCTAGATGAATAATTTTCTGCTTATGGGTGTTGTTTTCAATAAGGTCACTATGTGGGCTAAATTATTCTGTTAGCTCAAATCTACATAAGTGTGGAATGGGGCCTATAAGTCACCTATTGCTTTATCGGGAAGCCTTGAAGAGGTTTAGTTTCACTTTTGGGGTTTTAACTGTTTCTATTCCTCAAGTCTTTGTAAATGAAAGGTGTGAGGGACATAAAACTTTCAGGAAATGTACTCACTCATAGCCAATGGTGCTCGTTGGCGCTCTGTTCTGTGCCCTGCTCATATGCCCTAAAACAGTTTACACCCACATGTGGGGTATTTCTGTGATCAGGAGAATTGTGCAATAAAATGGGGTTGTGTTGTTTTTTCCTACAAGCCATTGTAAATTTTTACATTTTAGGCCGAAATCATGTTTTCGTGAAAAAATTATTTTTTTAAGTTTTATTCCATATCATCCTAATTTCTGTAAAACACAGAGAGTCGAAAAGTCATAATACCCCTTAATAAATTCCTTCAGGGGTGTTGTTTCCAAAATCATTTATTGGGTTTTTTAACTGTTTCCATCCCCCAGAGTCCTTGTAAATGAAGGTGGTGGCATAAAAGTTTCAGTGAAAATTTACTCACTCTAACCAATGGTGCTCTGTTCGGCCCTGCTATATGCCCCAAAGCAGATTTAACCCACATGTGGGGTATTTCCGTGCTCGTGTGGTTTTTTCCTCAAACCATGTGATTTGTACATTTTAGGCCTAATTATTATATATATAATAACTATATCTACTATATATTTTCGAAAAAAAATTTTTCTAAATTTTACTTCCATATTATTTTAATTTTTGTGAAACACAGAGGGGGTAGAAAAGACCACTACTCCTTTAATAATTCCATTAGGGGGTAGTTTCAAATGGGGTCACTTTGTTTGGGATTTTTCAATGTTTCCATTCCCATATCTTGTAAAGGATGGTGGCTAGAGATTAAGCGAACACACTCGTCCGAGCTTGATGCTGTTCGAGCATTAGCGTACTCGTAACTGCTCGTTGCTCGACGAATTCTTTGCCAGCTCGAGAAAATGGCATCTCCCGCCGTTTGACTTTTGGCGGCCGGAAACAGAGCCAATCACAAGCCAGGAAACTCTGCACTCCACCCCCAGCATGAGTGGTACCCTTACCACCCCCTGCCGCGCTGCTCGCATCATTCTCTGTCTGGATTCTGTTAGGAATGGAGATATGCGCTGCTGCAGGGATAGCGTTATGCAGTGAGATCATGACTAAGGCGTAAAGCCGAAACGCGTTGATCGTTTCTTCACTGTATCCCAAATTTGCTGATGCACAAATAAGAAGATTTTAAACCACCTGGAGACTTGCGCTGGTAATACTTTCTTGTTTTCCTCTTCAGGGATAGCGTGGGTGTATATTAGCTTACTGTTAGGCAGGAGTGAGTCTACAAGAACCCAACAGCCCTTGTTAGGGCTAGAATAGCGTTATATTTTATTTTTTTTGTTTGCTTGTGGCTGGGCTGCTGCACTAGTAGTGCAGCTAGTACCATATGTGAGGAATTGAGAGAGATTTGGGAACGTTCTATAGGCTCTTAGTGACACACACATCTCAACACCTAAGTGGGAACATTTATCAGGGGTTGATTTTGATTAGGCACAGTCTGACGATTATTTTTTTTTTTCAAATTTAAAGTGACTAAAAATCCAGTTGTTGTGTGCTGTTAGAAACTAGGATCACAAGAAACCCAACCGACTTTCTAGGCTCAATAAGTATATATATATTTTGTTGATTTGCTTGTGGCTGGCTCGCTGGCACTAGAGTGCTCTAGTACCATATTTTGAGGAATTTGCAGAGAGACTTGGGAATGTTCTATTAGCTCTTAGTGACACACACATCTCAAACACCTAAGTGGGACAATTTTAGGGGTTGATTGAATTAGGCACAGTTGGCTGCATTTTTTTTTTTTTACTTTTTATTTTTTTTATACTCAAAGTCATCAGACCAGCCACAAATCCAGGTGTGTGTCAGTGTAGGTTAGAAACTAGCCATAGCATGCAATTGTTTTGTAAACAAAAAACACAAAATAAAACAAAAAAACAAAAAAATCCAAAAAAAGTTACAGTTTACACTATAATTTTGAAATGTTGAACCACTCAGCCTCCTTCCCCCCAGTCTGCCCCCTCAAGGAAATTTGGCATTTGAACTGGCGTAACTCTGAGGAACTGTTTCTGGACCCTTCCAAGTCACAAACCACTTGTCCGGTTGCTGCTGAGCTCTTTTCTCCGATGCCAGGTTTTTCCACCGGTCGCGTCTGGGGTGATGATGACATTGACGTGATGGAAGAGTGTGTAAAGAGGGTCGGACGATGAGGAACACGGTTGTATCAGTGTGTGAAGTTGTGTCAGGGCAGATAATCCGCGGGGGGAGCAGACTGAGGGATCGAGGAGGATAAGTGACAGACCCCAAGCTGGTTGATAGGCGGTGAATCAGTGCTTCTGAGACGGAGGCGAGTCTCGACGAGAACAGGTTGGAAGAGGCGTGGTGGGGCCAGACGGAGAGGCAGGGCCACCGGTGGTGCATCAGCTCCAAATGGTTCACGTAGTCAAGTTGCGTGGCGAGGGCTAGATTTTCGGAAGTCTGGAGGTTCTTTAAAGAAACACCGGATGACCACGGACTGTGGTGTGCAACCTGGGCCACACCAAGATCAGCAGGGTTCCACAATACTAGCTTAACTACCAACATTGCGCAGGCATATGAATGCTAAACACCCCACTCAATGGCACCAAGCCGTTCAACGTCCGGCCGGGCACACCACTGCTCCTTCCTATGTGTCATCTGCTGCCTCTGCTAGTCAGCCCCCTGCCCAGGACCCAGCCCACAATATCTCCCGTGCGAGAACCACATCTTCGCCTCCACGATCCTCCACAGCATCCACCAAAGTCTCCATGGCAGCGTTAGCTCTCCATAACCCCAGGCGATGGAGCGCAAGGAAGTATAGTGCAACCCACCACACTCCCAAGCCTCAACATCACCATCTCCAGATTACTTAGCCTGGAGATTCTGCCCTATAGGCTGCCCGCTCTCACGACGTGTGCGACGTGCCCATGAGGTGAGAATTCAACATAACATGTTATCCAGAGTTTACTAGCAGCGCAGAGCGATTGTAGACTGCCAGATTCCACTTCCACCAGAACTGTCAGTCAGCTTCCTCAAGTCTACCTGAGGAGTGGACGTGGATGTCTGATTCTGTCAGGTGCTGAGTAACTTTGAGGAGTCAACATAGATGGTCAGTGGCGATGCCGCCATCATCAGCCTCACCATCCCGCTGCTTGGCCTGTTGAAAAACTCTCTGTCAGCAGAAGTCGGAAGCTTTGCGCTCGTCACAAGAGACGGGGGAAGAAGATCCCTTGTTGATAGCCAAAGCACCTCAGGTGCTTCTCAGCGCATATCAGGAGGTGGAGGATGAGAGGAGGAAGAGGATGGAGAATGTTGGTGAGACAGAAGGGGAGCAGTGGTTCAATGTCCTTCATGTCAGCGTGTGGGCAGAAGAAGAGGTTGGGAGGAGAAAATGGAGAGTCAGGCCAGTGAGGGGAGTGAATTCTTGCGCGTTGGTACTCTGGCGCATATGGCAGATTTCATGCTAGCTGCCTATCCGTGACCCCTCGTTTATTCAAAGAATTTATCCAGCACGATTACTGGGTATTCACCTCCTGACAATGGTAAAGCAAAATCTTTCCACTCTCATCCCTGGAGAGGAAAGGAGTGAGAATGCATGAATAAAGCAGGCCTGGTGCACAAGCTGAAACGTTATTTCCCTTCTGACAGCGCTGCGGCAGAGGGCGTACTTCTGCGCGGACAAGTAGGAGTGGGGAGAGTAGGCGAGCAGGCAGCTTGTCCAGCACTGGCAGGGGTACGCTTTACAAGGCCTTTGCCAGTTTATGTCACCCCGCCAGACACTGTCACCTGTCCCAGTCTCGTCAGAGTAGGGGGGCTGAACTTTCCAGAAGATGGTGAGGGAGTACATAGCTGACCATACCATCGTCCTAATGATCACACAGCTCCCTACACATGGGTTTCAAAGCTGGACATGTGGCACGAACTGGCGCTGTTACGCCTTGGAATTTCTTGTCTGCCCTGCCGCTAAGCGTGTGTGTCCGAGCGGGTTTTCAGTGCAGCTGGTGCATCATCACCGATAATCGTACACGCCTGTCGAGGTGAGAGCGCTGACAGGCTGCCGCTTATCAAATGAATAAAGCCTGATTCTCAGGATTTTCATTCTCCATGAAGGAAGCTCAACCTGAATAATGTATGCACTCCTCTCCTCATTGTCCTCCTTTCTCCTCTTTGTACACTAAGCAGGAAACTGGCTATTTTTTGCCAGGGCAACTGGCTTTAGCTATAGTACTCTATGTATTTAATTTTTCTGGAGGATCTACCGGTCCTCTAATTTAAAAATTTTGGGAGTGCCACATGAGGCACTCAATCATTTAATTTTTCTGGAGGACCACCTACCTGCCCTCTGGTTTGAAAACTTTTTTGGACTGCCACATACAGGCACTATGCCAAATTAAATGTCTCCATAGCAGCCTCCACACTCGTTTCTTTTTAGCTGCCTCCAACACGTTGTCTCCATTGCTCCTCACCCACGTCATCTCATAGCGCCTCCAAAGTCGTCCACATAGTTGCCTCCAAAATCGTCCCCTTATCAAACGAGCTGTGTCAGGCAGAATTTTGGGTTGTGTTTATGGCTTCCCACATCAACTTGTTAACTTTTTCGCACACCCTGCTGTGGTTATCACAAAATATACTGGCAAACTTTTATCATTTACCGATATTAGTTCAGCGCTTCTTGCGCATCGTTTACATTCCCCTCACCCGCCATAACCCAAACTTATAAGAACACTACTACACTGATCTTATACAAAAGGTTTTAGAATGCTGTTTGGGAAGGAGCCGAGAGACAGGGGCTGTGGACAGGCGAAAGCTCGCCTGGCAGCGGAGAACGCCAGCTCCATCCCAAGATCCACTAACATAGTTAACTGAGCACCTTTAATCTACACTACTTAGTTGCCTCCATACATCGTCCCCTTATCAAACGAGCTGTGTCAGGCAGAATTTTCGGGTTTCAACCAGTACATAATGTTACTCGGCCATCTGTCGCCACCATTGGAGACCTGAAGTTGCAATCATAGCAGTACAATATGGATGCCCCATACTGTCGCTGTAATCATTGAACCATTTCCGAAAAAACAATTAAAAATAGAACCGCTATGCTATTCTATTATTCTAGGTGAAAATTTCAAAACGAGTCGCCTGCTTTGAAAATTTATAAATTTTTTCAAAGTAAATGCTTCTGGCCCCCAGCCCATTGGGGGGGAGGAGCGCGGAGACAGGGGCTTGGAAAGCGAAAGCTCGCCTGGCAGCGGACCGCCAGCTCCATCCCAAGATAGGCAGCCTCAGAGGCATACATGATACTGCCCCTTCTGTTTCCTGTTCCGTTTTAGCTCCACGATCCTCAAGCTCCACCAAGTCTCTATGCGCAACTTTCAACTCTCTATACCCCAGACGCTGGAGCACGAGAGGATATACAGCACATCATCCCCTTATCAACAGAGCTGTGCCAGGCAGAATTTTCAGGTGTTTCACCAGATACATAATGGAACTCGGCCTATGTCACGCCATGCTGGAGACCTGAAGTTCATCATAGAAGCAATGGATGCCCCCTAAGTCACTCTTAATCATGGAGTCGTCTCCAGGCTGCCTCCACATGTCGTCCTCTTATCAAACGAGCTGTGTCAAGCTCATTGCGGTTGTTTCACAGATAAGTATGGAACTTGGTCCACTATGTTCGCAACCATGCTGTGTTTCGACTAAAATAAAACCGTCAACCTTTGTTGACATATGAAATCATTCAGCGCTCTTGCTC
>WNYA01001339.1:0-77959 GCA_019512145.1 Engystomops pustulosus | reverse complement strand
AAACCCCAGACCACTATCAGAGGACATTTTAAAAGCCCGGTTATGTGAGCTACGCACATCTCTGCAGTAGGACATTCAAAAGTCCATGCATGTTTTTCACATGGAGATTGCATCATTAGGAGACCACACGGACCATGTAGAGTCCAAAATGGTGGAACTAACAAGTGCCCACGATGAGCTAGTGGATGTTAATAATCCCCTAGAAGGCACATGAATTGAAACTAAAAGTGGCAGACATGGAGGATCTGTTAGGATTGGTACACAAAAGACAGGGGATAGTGTGCCCTGAGCTTGCCCCAACCTCTGTCCCTTCCTATAGCCCCCCCACGCTAAACCGTGGGGCGACTACTTGAAGACTCGAAATATTCTGGGTAAGTGTGGGAAGGGGAACACAAACAGACTGACAAACATAAAACATAAAAGAATCGTAAACAGGCCGGAGTCACAACTAGAGGGTACGTCAAAAGCAGAATCAGTAAGCAAGAGTCAAAGTCCAAAACTAGCCGAGTTAGCAACAATATAGATACAGATACAGAGCAATACAAACTAGCAGCAACCAGGTGGAGAAAGGGATTTTCAAACACTGGCACTGGTGACTAGTGAAGCTGCAATTTATGCAGCCAGAACTCCACCTCCAGAACCTGATAGGTGCTGGACAGCATCTGGGAATTAACCCCTCATGGTGCAGAAACAACCAAGCACCAAGCAGAGGTTCAAAGTCCCAGCCACTCCTAGACAGCGCGAGATCTTAGCAGCCGCTGCCCAGGACGAGAGGTGGAGTTTGGAGAACGCTGCTGGTACCACCAGAAGAACCAGAAGTCCCAGCAATCTCCCTAGCGAACCTGACACCGACTTCTTCAAAATGGTGTCCTAATGCTAAATTTACTCCACACAATCTCGGCACCCAGTCCAAACTGCCACCACCCACAAGTTACTTATGCACAGAAGGCCAGAGGCACCTCAACCACACAGGCATGCACCCTGATGATTTACACAGAACATGCACTCACTATACAGGCGGTCCCCTACTTAAGAACACTCAACTTACATACGACCCCTAGTTACAAACGGACCTCTGGATATTGGTAATTTATTGTACTTTAGTCGTAGGCTACAATAAACAGCTGTAACAGTTATCACAGGTGTCTGTAATGAAGCTTTATTGTTAATCCTGGTTCTTATGACAATCCAACATTTTTAAAATACAATTGTCACAGAGACCAAAAAAGTACGGGCTGGGATTACAATTATAAAATATACAGTTCCGACTTACATACAAATTCAACTTAAGAACAAACCTACAGACCCTATCTTGTATGTAACCCGGGGACTGCCTGTACTATATTAAAATAACCTGGTAATGAAATCCCCTTCGTAACCTTAGATCCTTTAGGGCTACAAGCAGAGGCTTATTAAAGTTAAGACTTTGATATACAAAAAAAATACAAAACTCTCAAAAGTTAAATTGTCAGAAAAAAATTTAAAAGTTCACATATGATACTTACAAACAGTTAGGGAAAATGGAAACAAAAAACTCTTGTTAAGGAAATGGGTAGAAATTCCTTGGCCCAAGGACTGGACATGGAGATCAGTCTTCTAATGTATAGAAACCTTAAACTGAAAAAGCCATGTGGCTGCTTCACTAATTTAAAGCCAGGAAGTTTTTGACCCCCACCCCTGGCTGTGATGTTACTGAGGGGGAGTTTTTTCTATCCCCCTCCCATCAGAGAGGCACTCTCTGGGACTGGGGTTTTATTAAAATCCCATAACTTTTGATTGAAAGTTGATTCAATCAACTTGGCACCTTATAACCGTTTACCCCATACCAAACTCGGGGGGGGGGGGGGGCAAGCCTTATATTAGGGGTGTTCTGGGAACCCATAATTATGAATTACCCCAGTTATGGACAACTATGATATTTCCCTTTGTTGGTTTTTTGGTGCACACATGTCTCCTAATCCTTTGATATTTTTGTCCCCAGAGATGAGAAAGCAGAGGTGTGAATTTCTGCACTTGCTCTGTGGCCCCGATGTAACCATGATTAACATTCGCTCCTCTAACCAGTCATATATTTAAGGAGACGCAATGAAAGAGTAAAAATGAAACACAAATGTACAGTTGGTACAATATTATCACAATATACAGTACAGACCAATAGTTTAAACACACCTTTTCATTCAAGGAGTTTTTTGTATTTTTATGACTATAAAAATCGTAGATTCACACTGAAGGCATCAAACTATGAATTAACACATGTGGAATTATATACTTAAAGGGGTATTCCCACGAAGACAAGTTTCTTATTTGTACTCAGGATAACAAAATTCTCTTAATCACTGTTATTAACAAAAATACAGCATTTCACAGATATACGTGGTAAGTCGTGGTGTACACAATTTCAGTCGCCCCTAGATACGATCCTGTAACTTCTGACTTAGGGTCAGGAGGTCGCCATCTTAGATTCCTGTGTGATACCGTGGAGTTGAGATTTCTGTGTCTTTCTGCTCGGTGCCTGTAGCCATGCCCCCTGCACGGAGTTCACACTGATCACTTCCTGAAAGGTGTGGAAAGAGAAGTTGCAAACTACAAACTACAAGCAGATAAGTGATCCAGGGGAAGGGGGAAGCAGGCATATATTTGTGAGAACAGAGATACAGCAGTGGCAGTGTAAAAGTCTGTCAGCCTCTGTCTGTCATGCCTCTGTGTAATAGGCATCTCATGCATCTCTCATCTGTCTCATCTCTCTTTCTATGTGTCAGTGTGTTAGTACAATGTCAGAAGCAAAATGAAAGTGTATATACACCTTATAATTTAATCACATAGTCACCCCACAGAACTAGATGCAGTAATGTAGAAACCCCACCCACACCCTGGAATTTTGCACTGAACAGCCTAGGGAGTGACAGGAGCTAAAAGAGCAATAAACTAGTAACATAGTAAAGTAAGGCATTAACATGATCTTATTTTAGTAATATGTAAATTAACTGCAGAGGCTACTGGGGCATGGAGTAGCCTTAGCTCCCAGTGCCCGGACAGTAGCCTCTGCAATAAATTTGCATATTACTAAAATAACGTTTTTTAACAAGTTAGATTAGGTGTAGGATTATTAAATTGCAGATTAGGGCAGAGACAGGCAGGAGCAATCTACCATCAGATCTACTTCTGATAGTAGAATCCTCATGATAGGTTTCTTTTACAACAGGCAAGCTTTTCGATGGCTATAATATATGCAAGACGCATATTTTTTCTAAGGCTGTGTTAATATTTAATGATGCATTAACTTTATAATTGACGTAATTTTACCTGATTGTAGAAACAGTGATAAACAGTAGAGATAAGTAAATCATTCAAGATTTGCTTCGCTGAATTTTTGAAAAGATGTCCAGGCCGAATCAGTCTGAACCGATATTGTCACACCAGTCCTGGATATTGGTATATAATCCCTTCTAGTCCTCTTAAACACAGATTTTTCATTTCATAATTTTCTTCTCAAATTCTTTAGCATTTTTCTTCACTCATCCTACCTCCAAAGCTCTGGGATGAATGGCAGCAGTAGCTAGCCATCATTTGGAAAGATTCATCTAAAGCAAAGCAGAAAAGGTTTTAGATAACCTTCAGTGTCTGTAAAATGACAGATAGATAGGTAGAGAGTCTTTGAAGCAATTAATAGATTTGCTCATCTCCAATATATAACATGTAAATTGTTCTATACTTATTACAATTTAGAAACAGTATTCCATCAGAAACACAGAAACAGTATTCCATCCTCATTGTCTAGACATTTCCCTAATATGAGTGGTCCACACTGCTGTGGTTCCAAATTTATTGTGCTGCTTATCATGCCTATAAGAGAAGGACATTATTGGCGAACGTTGCTTGATCATGGAGCATTTTGTATCTTTACTCTGGCAACTTAACAAGCCAACAAAATAATCAGACAAGATATAATTATTCTTTATTGAGTATTCAATATTACAATTATGGTATTGATGCTTAGAACATATTTATCATGTATGTGCCCTACTGTATACTTGTATTATAGAGGCCATAATCAATTTTTTGCATCACTATCTATAACTCATTCACCCCTCTTGAGGGTTTATGTTGCTTCCCCACTGTTCTCCATATTGTCCTCATTCTACTGTTCCGCCTCCTTGCTCTTTCAATCCTTAGCAAACAAAAAATGAAAAACATTTTTCTAGTTTATTGCAAATTGTGCAACCAATTTTACTTTGCAAATCTATCTCTATAACTTAATTTACCCCATTGTTTTGATATAAAAATGCTTGTCACCTCTAATTTTTACAGGGCCCCCTTCTTCGGGGGCTGAACACCAGAAACCTTTTAGGTTCTTTTACTGTGCAAAAAAAGGCAAACCTATTAGATAAAGATCTATCATGAATGTTCGTACTGTGGGTTTGGACCCAATGTGGTGCAACAGCTTTCAGCTTTGGAGCTAAAGCTTGAAGTAGAATCTAAAGGATTTCCAGTATTTACCCTTTAATCCCTCTGGATATAACTGTATAAAATACTTAGGTCCCAAACTGGGAAGTAGTCATTAGCACCAGTTGGTGTGACAGTAGGTGGTAACCACTGAACTCTGGACTAAATGAGGAGGGAGAAGACATAGTCAGGTGGTTAAAAGAAACTATAGTATTAATATGGAGTATAAAGACAATATTCCTTTCCAAAATCCACTATCTCTTCCTTGGGGGTGTCCCCACAATGAGGCGAGTTGAGCCTCTTGCCTCAGGCAGAATCACTTATTGGCAAGTGAGGGACAACCTCATGGATGCTTTCACTTGCTACATAGCAGAACCTGGCACTTAAATAAAAGTTGGTTTTCAACCAGATTAACTATGTAAAACTATGAAAAAATAATGGAGCAGATTTATCAAGCTGTCTGAAAGTCAGAATACTCTCAGTTGCCCATGTCAACCAATCCCACCTTCCCTTTAAAATATGCATGCACATGGTAAAATGAAAGCTGAGTTGTAATTGGTTGCCATGGGCAACTAGGAATATTCTGACTTTCATACAGCTTGATAAATCTGCCCCATTGTCTCTTCACACCAAAAATCAGCAAAGAGAACTCACCTAATATAACAGTAAGCTGAAATGTTACTACTGGATGTGGTGAAGGAGGAGCCATTCTATAGCTCCCCTCAAGAAGTAGGCTTGCCCCTTAAAAATTAAGAAGATGCAGACCTTGAACAAATTATGTGCCCTACAGGGGTGTCGCTAGGTCGAAAGATCTTTTGGCTGGAGGCCAGGATCTCCCCCGGGCATCCTCCCCTCTCTCATCACGATCCGTGTGAGAATATGTGCACTCACTGCTTTCCCCAGCACATTACTACTGGGGGGGACTGTGTGGGGGCACATTACCTACTGGGGAGGCTGTGTGGGGGCACATTACCTACTGGGGGGAGTTGTGACCAGCAGAGCAGCGCAACTTGGATTGTATGCATGGCTCCGCTCGAGGAATATTAGAGACAGGCACAGATGAAAAAAGAGAAACGTGGATGAAAACCATATAATTGACAGAAAAACGGAAGATACCTGTGTGGACGAACTACAGTGGTTATTAATAGCAAATTCTGCCAACGGAAGAGAGATTTCACCCACTGGTCCTGACTGTCCGAGACAAAGAGTCGCAGCAGAATGAATCATCTCCTGATCCATTCCTCGGACTGACCATTAGACTCAGGATGATGAACGCTGAGGAGAACGAGAACGAAGATTAACTTCCAGTCTAGAACAAAATGCTTCGCCAAAAATTTGGAAACAATTGTACGCCCCTATCAGACACAATATCATCTGGTATAACCATGGAGGCGTACAATGTTCTGTATAAACAAATCAGCCATTCTTCAGCTGAAGGTAACTTTTTTAATGGACAAAGTGTCCCATCTTGGAGAAAGTACGCCACTACCACCCACAATCACACTGTATAGCCTTGAGGAGACTGGCGATCAGTGACAAAATCCATTGACCACTTAGACACTGCATGGTGGGAACTGGAAGCGGAAGAAAAGAGGCCCTCAGGACGTCTCCTGGGAGTCTTCCTCCTTCGGCTGCGCACAGACCTGACAGGCTTGGACAAATGCGTGCAAATCATTAGTCATTGTGAGGCCACCATTAACTTTCTCTTTAAGAGATCCAAGTGTACTCCGCCATTCCCGGATGAACCTGCCAATACTGAGCAATGCGTTCTCCCTCAACACTCTCAAACGACAAGAGAAGAGGAAACAAATAAGTGCCTTCCGGAAGGTCTTGGGCAGATTTTGTTCCTGCTAAAATTGAGAGGAGAGGTGTGGAGAGAGACAGCTTGCCAACCAACAACCTGGAGACAAAATATTACTGTCCGTAGTCGCTGGAAGCTCAGGAGTCCGAAGCTAGGAGACAGGCACAGCCTCACTCACATTTTTTGACCTCAGGTCGGTAGGTGACCACAAAATTAACAAGCGAGGAGAAAACAAGGCCCACCTAGCCGTGACGTGAAGATTTCAAACGCTTAGCAGTATCCAAATATACTAGTTCTTATATGATCTGTGAGCACAGTTATCGGATAAGAGCTCCTTCCAAAAAGTGTCGCCAGACTTCAAATGCCCACTTAATGGCAAGGAGCTCTCGATTACCAATATCATAATTCCTCTCACAAGAGGAAAACTTTCTAGAGAATCTGCACAGGGCCTAAGTCTGGTTGAGAGTGGAGGACCCCTGAGACAACACTGCACCTACTCCTACCTCGGAGGCATCAACCTCCACAACAAAGAGTAAGAGAGGTCAGGTTGAACCAAACGGGGGCTGACGAGAATGCCGCTGTTTACAGTTTCAAACGCTGAGCAAGCGGCGGGTGACCAGTTGTGTTTGATCAGCACACTTAAGGTTAGATCCGTGAGGGGTTTGGCGATCACGAAAAGTTCTTTATAAAGTTCCGATAATAGTTAGCGAAACCTAAAAAGGTAGTTTTTAGGGCCTTAAGATTGGTAGGCCGAACCCAGTCCCGTGAGCGCTGAACCTTACTCGGATCCATCTGAATCAGAGGGAGTCCACAACATAACCTAAGAAGGAAACCTTCTGGACGCAAAAAACACACTTTTCCAGCTTAGCGAAGAGGTGGTTTTTTTGCGCAACCTGGTAGACTTGGCGGAGATTTGCTGGTAGAAACCATATCAGGAGAAAAAATCAAAATATCGTCTAGAATACACCACCATAAACACACCGTGTAATGTAAATCATGAAAAATGAGTGGTTCATAAAGCCTTGAAAAACCGCTGGGCATTACTCAACCAAAGGGCATAACGCAGGTATTCAAAGTGCCCCAAGGTGTATTAAATGCGGTTTTCCACTA
This sequence comes from Engystomops pustulosus, assembly GCA_019512145.1. NCBI lineage: Eukaryota > Metazoa > Chordata > Amphibia > Anura > Leptodactylidae > Engystomops > Engystomops pustulosus. The sequence goes on along the minus strand of WNYA01001339.1, from coordinate 70,605 downwards.
TCCCCTTCTCGGACCCGAATCAGGTTTATAAGCCCCGCTCTGAGATCTAATTTTAGGAGAAAAACACACTTGGGGAACCCCAGGAACCTAATTATTAAGAGATTATTCCGGGATACAAGGTGGAGGGGACCTGAGTTTTTTTACCATTATCTTATTTATTCCGATAGTCAATACACGGCCGTAAAACCACATTTTCTTCAACAAAAAAAGACCCGGCCCAAGTGGGGCGACTCAGAGGGACGAATATGTCCGATGCCAAACTCTCATCAATATAACTCTTCAGTGCCTCCCGTTCTCGGTACCGACAAGTTATATATACGACACTTTGGCAATCTAGCATCAGAGAAGAAGGTCAATTTTACAATCAAACTCCCTGTGAGGAGAAGGGACTTGGGACAAGGGTTTTGAAAACACATCTGAGTAGTCCGGAGAGGAAAAACCTGGAATAACCCTGATCTTCCGTCACGACCTTGTACATTAGTGAAACTCCTGGGCAGGTGTCCTTACAGAGAGGACCCCAATGAACCAGCTCCAGAGTTTCCCAATTATTATTGGATTGGATCCGGAGCCAGGTGTAGACCAAGAATGACATTTTCCAGACAGGTTTTCCATAACCTAGAAAAAGAACACCATTCTTCATGCATAGCTCCTACCCATAAGCTTTATACTGCGGGGTTCGGAAGTTTGATCAAACCTGCAGTGTAGAGGGGTCAAATCCGCACCCGACATCTGGATAGGAGTGGACAATGGAATCAATGAACATGCAAAACTGAGAGACAAATTATAATCGATTAAATTATGATCGCAGCACCTGAATCCAAAAGGCGGCGACCAGTGCAGGAAACAGACTGAAACTAAACCGTACAAGGTAAATACATTCTAGACACAATAGGGAGTACCTGGCTCCTAAGCAGTCCCCCCCCCCGACTACTGCTTAGGAGGCGAAGTTTTCCTGCTGCTGCTCTCTTGGAACAGGTGTTGATCTGATGATCAGGACTTCCACAGTAGAGAAACAAAGATGATGGCGCTTATTCGATGTTTGCTTCCGCTGTGCAGGAGAGATGCCTATCCAGTCCTGGATTTCCAATTCTGGACAACCTGGAGACGGACTGGCCTGACAGTCCGAGGAAACAGAGAGGTGAGCGCCTGGATCTTAGGCGACGATCAATCTCGGATCGTGACCAGAGTCATAGCATCATCTAATGTCTGAGGCTCGGATAGCTAAGACTAAGTTTACTGTTACTCGGTCTGACAATGTCCGACATAATTTGGGTCTTTTAGGGCGCAGTCATTCCATTGAGAGTCAGTCACATACTGTCTGAACTGGCCACAATAATCTTCTGCTGTCCGTTTTCCCTGACACAGAGATCTAAGGGGGAACTGCAGTGCTCGGCGGTCAGGTTCGTCATAAATCTGGCCTAAAGCCACAAAAAAAAAAAGCGTCAAGAGAGAACGGGATGGAGAGATGATGGGAGAGGAGATAAGAAGCCCCAATTTGCGGATCCACCACGCAACAGGGAAAAATTACCACGCCCACCCTTTGAATCTCTGTGCCCGATGAACGAGTGCGTGTAAAGAAAAGAAAGTTTCAGCCCTCCCGCACCAATCTGAAAAAAGATTCTATACGAGGTCACCACAAAAAACAGTCAGAGGAGAGGAACCTTAGGGTTCGGGCCTAGGTGTTACTTACAATGTGGTGGCCCGTGAAGAGGGATGGATATCGCTTGTCCGGATGAGGGTTCTGCCGTTGCGAACTGCATAGGATCTCGTGGAATGTTGGAGGAGACGAAGGCGATCTAGCGTGTAGATTCCTGAAGCAAGTCTGAGGTTGAAGGGTTGGACTAGCAACAACATGGCTGACAAAGGTCGTGAACTGGATGGAGAGAATGTAAGCAGTCGGATTCAAGGATGCAGGACTAGTGTGGCCAGTGGTTCTGTTAGGATTGGGTGCAAGCAAAAGACAGGGGATAGTGTGCCCTGAGTTGCGGTGCGCAGAGAATGCGTGGTAGACAGTGGGAACCTTAGCTAAAAAAACATTTCATAACCAAGGACAAAGACGCGGAACAAGCACACACGATGGTTTTGCGGAACAGGGTACATTTTCGAGTAAGGCATTTATCTATGCCAGCGCCATGAACTATACAGTATGACTGAGCACACGTATGGACTTTTCTCTCGTCCACGTGGCAACATAGCGGTTCTGGATGATATAACCAGGGGGGCGATTGGGGAGGCCTTTGATGGAAAGAAAAAGACAGAGATAGGAATGAAAACCAAGGGGAATAGCGAATGAGAGCACATAATCCATCGGCCACAGGTTTAGATACTGATAATGTCCAACCTCTTGTCCCTTCCGTATACGCCCCCCCCACTAAAACGGGGGCGGGGCGACTACTTGAAAGACTCGAAATATTCTGGGTAAGTGTGGGAAGGGGAACACAAACAGACTGACAAACATAAAACATAAAAGAATCGTAAACAAGCCGGAGTCACAAACTAGAGGGTACGTTCAAAAGCAGAATCAGTAAGCAAGAGTCAAAGTCCAAAACTAGCCGAGTTGAAGCAACAATATAGATACAGATACAGAGCATACCAAAACAGCAGCAAACAGGTGGAGAAAGGGATTTTCAAAAAACTGGCACTGGTGGACTAGTGAAGCTGCCATTTATGCAGCCAGAACTCCACCTCCAGAAACCTGAAGGTGCTGGACAGCATCTGGGAATTAACCCCTCATGGTGCAGAACAACCAAGGACCAAGCAGAGGTTCAAAAGTCCCAGCCACTCCTAGACAGCGCGAGATTAGCAGCCGCTGCCCAGGACGAGAGGTGGAGTTTGGAGACGTGCTGGTCAGCCACTTCCAGAAGAACCAGAGTACCCAGCAATCTCCTAGCGAACCTGACACCGATTTCTTCAAAATGGTGTTCCTAATGCTAAATACTCCACACAATCTCGGCACCAAGTCCAAACTGCCACCACCCACAAGTTACTTATGCACAGAAGGCCAGAGGCAGCCCTCAACCACACACAGGATGCACCCTGATGATTTACACAGAACATGCACTCACTAACAGGCGGTCCCCTACTTAAGAACACTCAACTTACATACGACCCCTAGTACAAACGGACCTCTGGATATTGGTATAATTATTGTACTTTTATTCGTAGGCTACAATAAAACAGCTGTGAACAGTTATCACAGGTGGTCGTGTAATGAAGCTTATTTTTAATCCTGGTTCTATGACCATCCAACATTTTAAAATACAATTGTCACAGAGACCAAAAAAGTAGGGCTGGATACAATTATAAAATATTACAGTTCCGACTTACATACAAATTCAACTTAAGAACAAACCTACAGACCTATCTTGTATGTAACCCGGGACTGCCTGTACTATATTAAAATAACCTGGGTAATGAAATCCCCTTCGTAACCTTAGGTCTTTAGGGCTACAAGCAGAGGCTTATTAAAGTTAAGATTGATATACAAAAAAATACAATACTCTCAAAATTAAAATGTCAGGAAAAAAAATTTAAAAAGTTCACATTGATACTTACAAACAGTGTAGGGAAAATGGAAACAAAAAACTTGTTAAGGAAAATGGGTAAGAAATTCCTTGGCCCAAGGATGGACCTGGAGATCAGGCTTCTAATGTATAGAAAACCTTAAACTGAAAAGCCATGTGGCTGCTTCACTAATTTAAAGCCAGGAAGTTTTTGACCCCACCCCTGGCTGTGATGTTACTGAGGGGGAGGGTTTTTCTATCCCCCCCCATCAGAGAGGCACTCTCTGGGATGGGAGGGTTTTATTGAAATCCCATACTTTTGAATGAAAGTTGTTTCAATCAAACTGGGCACCTTATAACCGTTTAACCCCATACCAAACTCGGGGGGGGGGGGGCAAGCCTTATATTAGGGGTGTTCTGGGAACCCATAATTATGAATTCCCCAGTTATGGACAACTATGATATTTCCCTTTGTTGGTTTTTTGGTGCACACATGTCTCCTAATCTTTGATATTTTTGTCCCCAGAGATGAGAAAGCAGAGATGGTGTGAATTTCTGCACTTGCTCTGTGGCCCGATGTGTAACCTGATTAACATTCGTCCTCTAACCAGTCATATATTTAAAGTGAGAGCAATGAAAGAAGAAAAATGATGAAACACCAAATATACAAGTTGGTACAAATTATCACAATATACAGTACAGACCAATAGTTTTAACACACTTTTCATTCAAGGAGTTTTTTGTATTTTATGACTATAAAAAATCGTAGATTCACACTGAAGGCATCAAAACTATGAATTAAAAACCTGTGGAATTATATACTTAAAAGGGGTATTCCACGAAGACAAGTTTCTATTTGTATCAGGATAACAAAATTCTCTTAATCACTGTTATTACAAAAAACAGCATTTCACAGATATACGTGGTAAGTCGTGGGTGTCGTACACAATTTCAGGCCCCATGCAGATACGATCCGCTTGAACGATCGATTAGGGTCAGGAGGTGCCATCTTAGATTCCGTGTGTGATACCGTGGAGTTGAGATTTCTGTGTCTTTGCTCGCGGTGCCGGTAGCCATGCCCCCTGCACGGAGGTCACACTGATCATTCCTGAAAGGTGTGGAAAGGAAGTTGCCAAACTACAAACTACAAGCAGATAAGTGATCCAGGGGAAGGGGGAAGCAGGCATATATTGTGAGAACAGAGATACAGCAGTGGCAGTTGTAAAAGTCTGTCAGCCTCTGTCTGTCATGCCTCTGTGTAATAGGCATCTATGCATCTTCATCTGTCTCATTCTCTTCTATGTGTCAGTGTGTTAGTACAATGTCAGAAGCAAAATGAAAGTGTATATACACCTTATAATTTATATCACATAGTCACCAACAGAAACTAGATGCAGTAGTATGTAGAAACCCCCCCACCCTGGAATTTTGACTGAACAGCTAGGGAGTGACCAGGAGTTAAAAGAGCAATAAACTAGTACATAGTAAAGTAAGGCATTAATGATCCTATTTTAGTATGTAAATTAACTGCAGAGGCTACTGGGGCATGGAGTAGCCTTAGCTCAGTGGCCGGACAGTAGCTCTGCAATAAATTTGCATATTACTAAAATAACGTTTTTTAACAAGTTAGATTAGGTGTAGTTAGTGATATAATGCAATTGGCAGAGGAGGCAGGGAGAGACAGCAGGAGCAATTACCATCAGATCTACTTCTGATAGTAGAATCTCATTGATAGGTTTCTTTTACGACAGGCAAGCCTTTTCGATGGCTTAGCATATATGCAAGACGCATATTTTTTCTAAGGCTGGGGTTAATAATTAATGATGCATAACTTTTGTAATTGACTATAATTTTACTCCATTGTAGAAACAGTGAAACAGTAGAGAAAAGTAAATCATTAAGATTTGGCTTCGCTGAATTTTTGAAAAGATGTCCAGGCCGAATCAGTCTGAACCGATATTGTCACACCAGTCTGGATATTGGTAGTATAATCCCTTCTAGTCCTCTTAAACACAGATTTTTCATTTCATAATTTTCTTCTCAAATTCTTTAGCATTTTTCTTCACTCATCCTACCTCCAAAGCTCTGGGATGTGAAGGCAGCAGTAGCTAGCCATCATTTGGAAAGATTCTCACTAAAGCAAAGCAAGAAAAGGTTTTAGATAACCTTCAGTTGTCTGTAAAATGACAGATAGATAGTAGAGAGTCTTTGAAGCAATTAATAGATTTGCTCATCTCCAATTATACATGTAAATTGTTCTATACTTATTACAATTTAGAAAACAGTATTCATCAGAAACACGAAACAGTATTCCATCCTCATGTCCAGACATTTCCCTAATATGAGTGGTCCAGACTGCTGTGGTCCAAATTTATTGTGTGTTATCATGCCTGTAGAGAAGGACATTATTGGCGAACGTTGCTTGATCATGGAGCCTTTTGTATCTTTCTGGCGACTTAACAAGCCAACAAAATAATCAGACAAGATATAATTATTCTTTATTGAGTATTCAATATTACAATTATGGTATTGAAGCTTAGGACATATTTATCATGTATGTGCCCTACTGTATACTTGTATTATAGAGGCCATAATCAATTTTTTGCATCACTATCTATAACTCATTCACCCCTCTTGAGGTTTATGTTGCTTCCCCACTGTTTCCATATTGTCCTCATTCTACTGTTCAGCATCCTTGCTCTTTCAATCCTTAGGAAACAAAAAATGAAAAACATTTTTTCCGTTTATTGCAAATTGTGCAACAAATTTTACTTTGCAAATCATACCTATAACTTAATTTACCCCATTGTTTTGATATAAAAATGCTTGTCACCTTAATTTTTACAGGGCCCCCTTCTTCGGGGGTGAACACCAGAAAACCTTTTAGGTTCTTTTACTGTGCAAAAAAAAGGCAAACCTATTAGATAAAGATCTATCATGAATGTTCGTACTGTGGGTTTGGACCAATGTGGTGCAACAGCTTTCAGCTTGGAGCTAAAGCTTGAAGTAGAGAATCTAAAGGATTTCCAGTATTTACCCTTTAATCCCTCTGGATATAACTGTATAAAATACTACTGTATATACTGGCGTATAAGACTACTTTTTAACCCTTAAAATAATGGCTACAGTGGGGGGTGTCTTATACGCCGGATATATGGGGGCCGCACTGTGTGAGGTGTTTTTTTCCCCGTCAGCGCGCAGAGAGCCGCTTCATGGGACCGCCGCGCATGCGCGGCAGTCCGCCTCCACAGTCATTAGAAGAGGCTTAGTACGCGCTGACGGGGCGGCGCGCTGTATGCTAATGCAGCCGCCTGTCACGCGATCGGCCGTCACAGAGCTGGGGGTCACAGGCGGCACTTACAGAAGCATGTCGGATCTTCTTAATATCGCAGCTTAACAGTTATGATCACCAGGCACTTGCTCTCTTGTTTGTTTGCAAAGTTTTAAGCAGACTTTTTTTCATTTGGAGAGGGGTAGTCTATACAAGTGAGTGTAATACCAAATTCTATATTTTTAGGGCAGAAGTTGGGGGTCGTCTTATACGCCCAGTCGTCTTATACGCCGGCATATACGGTAGGTCCCAAACTGTGAAGTAGTCATTAGCACCAGTTGGTGTGACAGTAGGTGGTAACCACTGAACTCTGTGGCTAAATGAGGAGGGAAAGACATAGTCAGGTGGTTAAAAGAAACTATAGTATAATATGAGTATAAAGACAATATTCCTTTTCAAAATCCACTATTCTTCTTGGGGGTTTCCCCACAATGAGGCATTGAGCCTTTGCTCAGGCAGAATCACTTTATTGGCAATGAGGGACACACCTCATGGATGCTTTCACTGCTACATAGTAGAACCTCTGGCACTTAATAAAAGTTGGTTTCAACCAGATTAACTATGTAAAACTATGAAAAAATAATGGAGCAGATTTATCAAGCTGTCTGAAAGTCAGAATACTCTCAGTTGCCATGTCAACCAATCCCACTCCTTTAAAATATGCATGCACATGGTAACATGACAAGTGAGTTGTAATTGGTTGCCATGGGAACTAGGATATTCTGACTTTCATACAGCTTGATAAATCTGCCCCATTGTCTCTTCACACCAAAAAATCAGCAAAGAGAACTCACCTAATATAACAGAAGCTTGAAATGTTACTACTGGATGTGGTGAAGGAGGAGCCATTCTATAGCTCCCCTCAAGAAGTAGGCTTGCCCCTTAAAAATTAAGAAGATTGCAGACCTTGAACAAATATGTGCCCTACAGGGGTTGTCGCTCAGGTCGAAAGATCTTTTGGCTGGAGGCCAGGATCTCCCCCGGGCATCCTCCCTCTCTCATCACGATCCGTGTGAGAATATGTGCACTCACTGTTTCCCCAGCACATTACTACTGGGGGGGACTGTGTGGGGCATTACTATGGGGAGGCATGTGTGGGGGACAATAAATACTGGGGGGGGCGTGTGGGGGCCATTACCTACTGGGGGGCTGTGTGTGGGGGCACATTACCTACTAGGGGGCTGTGTGGGGCACATTACCTACGTGGGGGGGCTTGGTGGGTGCACATTACCTACTGGGGGCTGTGTGGGGGCAATACCATATCGGACTGTTGGGTGGGGGCACATTACCTACTGGGGGGGTTGTGTTCAGGCACATTACTGGTGGTAGATGTATGGGGGTCATTACTGGGGGACTGTGTGGGGGACATTACTGGGGGTAACTGCTAGGGGCACATTAAAGCTGGGGGGCTGTATGGGGGACATTACTGGGGTTAGCTGTGGGGAAAATTATTGGGTTAGCTGTGGGGGACATTATTGGGAGGCTGTGGGGCACAATACTGGGGGATTGTATGGCGGACATTACTGGTGGTAGATGTATGGGAGTCGTCACTGGGTGGCTGTGTGGTGGATATTACTCGGGGGCTGTGTAGGGCACATTACTGGGGGTAACTGTGTGGGGAATGTTACTGGGGGGATATGTGGGGAACATTTCTTGTTGCGTGTTCACACGTGGCACTAGGACAGGCCTTGCCTCGGTTTGATCTAATTTTCATTTTTAGTGAAACCAGTGTGATGGGTAAATGCAAGCGTTACAGTATTTGGGGGAGATGGTTAGGGGCAGCAGCAGGATAACACTGTAGGGACAATGGGGAACATAAGATGTGGTGACGCTGGGCCTAATGGAGAAGATGGAGGACACGTCACCTGCAGTCACTGGAGGGAAAAAGTAGGGATTTCTCTCTGTAGCTGTATATACTGTAAGTAAAGTAAACCACATGTGAGGGGGTTATGTACAGTAGCGGGTATTACTGTAAGAGCGCTACATATACATTGGGGCCAGTACCCCGGATCTTTTACCACCCTAGCAATGCCCTGGTGCCCTATGATTTATTAAATATTAAATTTAGCTAGGGGAATCTATTATCAAGAAGGAATGGTAGAGATCTGTGATTTTGGTGAAGAAATACAGTAGTTCAATGAGTGTCATCCAGATGGCATATGTTTATATCTACTGAACCAAGATCATTAGTGCTCACATGTTACTCACATCAGGTCCTGAAACTAAGGATACAAATGCATTGTCACTGTACATATTGGCTTATGTGTCGGGAATGTGTTTATGAGGTTATGGTTGAAACTGGAGATTCTCAGACAGACATTATAATTGAATAACACATTTTTCAAAGACACATTGAAGACAGAGAGATACAAAGAATGTATGTAAAGAATGTCACTTCAGAAACTTCTATAAAAGTAAAAAATCCATCAACACATAGTACTTTTAATTGGAAATGCAACAAATCATGGATTCTTCCTGCTAGGCGGCTTGATTCCTAACCTCAAGCTTGTAAAGCACATAAGTCAAATTGAACATTTTCCGACTGTTACGAGCAAATGATTTTCTTTTCCAGCTCTTGTACCAATTGTATATTGTATAAGTTTACAGAAATCCTAGATGTAACATGTTGAGTAATAATATTGCATTCAGGGCTGGACTGGGAAATTAAAGTGGCCCTTGAAAAAATCTAAAAGTGGCCCCATGTTGTGGATTGGTCCAAATTGTCAGAAGGGGAGCCAACACAAGTGGACAGGGTCAGCAAATTAACTATAGCCGGATTCATGGAAGGTGGGCAAATGCACAAATGAAATTATCACATTCCTTTTACACATGTAATGAGGTTCTGCAGCTTAGGTGTATATGACAATGCTTGGCAGAAGCTGAGGTGTGTATTATGAGGTTCTGCAGCAACATAGGTGTGCATTATGTGATTTACAGCAGCTGAGTAGGGTATACTGCTGTTCTTTAGCAGCAGAGTTGTGTACTATTAGGTTCTGCAGCATCTGTGATGTGTATTATGAGGTTCTGCAGCAGCTGAGGTGTGCATCTCAAGCTTCTGCAGTAACTGCAGTGGGTTCCATTGTTTTCAATGACAAAATTGATAAATGTGAATTTCTATCAGTGATATAAGTCGATGGGGCTCATTTACTAAGGGTCCGCGGAGCACATTTTTGTCGGGTTTCCTGACGCTTTCCGTTTTACTCCGCATTTAACAGGGGATTTTGGCGCATCGGTGCCAGCTTGCATGCGACACAAATGGGCGTGGTCGTCGGACAACCCGACGGATTCAGACTACGCGCGGGATTTAACATCCAAGAAACGCACTGAAAAGAAGAAGGTGAACTCCGGCGGACCTCGGCAGGGAAGCGACAGATGCAGGAACTCGGGCGCATGAGCTACGTGAATCGAGCCGGACTTCATCTTCGTCGGACCGTCCGAATCGGGGATCGCGACAGGACCAGGTAAGTAAATTTGCCCCATTGTCACCAAGTGCAGACTCAAGTTACACATATAGACAGTCTGAATAACACCACATTTTAAATAAATGTTACAACCATATCTTGACTACGTACTATATTGTGACTAAAAAATACCACCGTACAGTGGCAGAACAATACAACTATACTCTGACTTATCTCCCCCTCCACACATAGACTGAATAATAATTCTACACACTACACCATGACTGGATAACGCCCCTAACTATAAGCAACACAACCATACTTTAGTAACACACACCATCACAATGTATGTGTGTAACAACAGACATTGGGGGGGGTAGTACATCCAGGCAGGCAGTACCACCCCCTGCAGGAATACGTTCTTTACTTCATATGTATTTAGTACAGGACAGTAGTCTGTAGTATATAATGAGGCTCAGATCTGTGTATGTCAGATACTTCTATGATGACAGCTTATATACTACAGATCAGCTCTGTGTATGTTAGATACCTCTATAATGGCAGCTTATATACTGCGGCTCAGCTCTGTGTATATTAGATACTTCTATTATGGCAGTTTAGATACTGCAGGTAAGGTCTCTGTCTGTTAGATACCTCTTTAATGGCAGCTTATATACTGCGGCTCAGCCCTGAGCATATATTTATGCCGTTGGTGTGTACAGTTTTGGGCAGCCGTGCCAAAAAAGATACTTTACAGGTTCAAAGGAGGGCAAACAAAGTAATGTCATGTATGAACAAAAATACCAGATAGAGTGTTTAATTGTGGGTTATTTAGTTTAGGAAAATCAAATATCATCTTTAAAAAAAAAACAGAGGGGCATTTGGTGCAAGGGATTAATGAATTGGCGCGTGGAATGAAAAGGTTTATAACTCCATATTCAAGCTTTTAGCTGGGCTCTTTTTGCACCAAAAGTGGTGGATTCACAAGGGGCGTCAAAATTTTTCGAGAATGTCAGAAAACACCAATATTATGGCACCAACACTTCATAAATTCAGGTTCAAGAAGCGCAGAGAGGAAAAAAACACTGCCAGTTTTCAATTTGAAAGGCCATAATAAATGACCCCCACAGTGTCAAATTGGCTATATAGAGAAATGTAAAGTGGATAACCACATCCTGCCCTGCCATAGATTACTAGAACACCCTTTGTCTGTGATTCACACAGAAGATATTTTTATTAAGATTGTGGCAAGTTGTGTCATGTTGTATCGCATGCCATATAATGGAGTAATTCTCCTTTGAATGCTGCACTGAGGCGGCATATGGCACTGCATGGGGTCTCTAGGCCTGTGATATATACTGTAGCAAAGAATCTGCAAGTAAGTTTAATTGTGTACTGCTGAAGGGACAATCTCTCCTCATTACTAACTAAAAATAAGCTGATCATTGACTCTCGGGACCCCTGGAGATCAGTTATGAACCGTGGGGGATCTTGGCAGCAAGTGTTGTGTGCCCCTGTAGTGCTATAACAGGGGAAGTAGTCAGCACTGCGCCCTCCGAATGGTTACCCATGTGATATATGCTTTCCTGAATTAATAGCTGGTTTTACAGTGATCCCAAAAGCAAATATATTAGGAAATTATGGTATTTACCACTCTCCTATATGTAACTTGACAATATACAAATTGAATATCATTCATCATGTTTTATCATAACCTATTGAGCAACCACAGTCGACATATGTATCTTCATTATTGAGTCAGTGGCTTCTGAGTTATCCTGCCAGTAGGGGGGGGGGGCGTTCAGAAAGATTACCAGACACCATATTGTATTGTCATTGTTCTGACAAGCAGTTTACACAGGGTAGGCTTCAGGCTTTTGTAGGCCCCTGGGCAACGGAGCCTCAGTGGGCCCCTTTGCAGTGAACTCGTAAAAAATTCAGAAATGAAAACAGTCTCTTTTTCCCTAAAATATTCCCTAGTTCAGTGATGGCGAACCTTTTAGAAACTGAGTGCCCAAGGTACAACCAAAATCCGCTTATTTACCGTGAAGTGCCAACATGCCATTTTAAGCAGTAACGTATTGCTACCTGTTCTTCAACATCTTTCAATCGTATCGGCCCCCTGAGGACACCAATTCAGTTGAAAGAAAGAAGGCAAATTCAGACACTCATTGTAGCTTCTCTCCAGGGTCTCTCTGTAGAGAAAGAATGAAGGGTCCAGCAGGGGGACCCCAAAAAGATACCGCAGCCCTGTCCACACCTTCTCACTTTTCCCACAGTTCCAAACAGCCAACGAAGTGTCGCTTAAAAATATCGCTGAGAGCAGCATCTCTAAAGTTGCCTGGAACTGCAGAGAGATTTGGTGGATTTGTTCCTGTCTGGTGAACTCTGTCCTGGGGTGATAACCTGAGTGCCCACAGAAATGGCTCTGAGTGGCACCTCTGGCACCCGTGCCATAGGTTCGCCACCACTGCCCTAGTTCATCATACCATTCAGCCCCTCATGGCTACTTTACATAACCCCCCCCCTCAACCTCATGGATTCCTTATGTACAGCCCTATGTGGGCCCCCATAGCAGCTCTGGGCCCTGGCACTTGCCGAGGTATGCCCAGTGCTGGTGTCGGCCCTGAATATTAGAATATTGGGTTTCACATGAAACTGCGTCCCTTATGCCTGAATGCCTCAGATTCTCCTGACAACAAGAGCATAAGAGTGAGAATTATTGAATCGCTATTGTTTCATACATTATGGAGAATTTCTAAAAGAGAAAAGATAACTGGTGGGGTTCATGTTTTCAATGATTTGCAAAGCTGTTCCCTAATAGCATTTTCTAAGGATTAACAATGGACTTGGATTTAACCCTTTGTGATACTTTCAGTTGTGTCACTCTAGGACTATTTGCCATGTACAACAGTTTGTGAATGACATTGTGAATGGAAAGTTATTTAGTTGTTCCTTAACTCATTGTTGTGTCTGCTAAGCTCCGGTTTAGTTGCTGGACATCTGAGCTGGTTTCTTTAGGGAGAAATGTATACTTTAAAAGGAACATTTTTAGCTTTAAGGCTTTGTGTTAAACTGCAGCAAGCTCGGATAAAAGCATCCCTTCTGGATAATCTCATAGATGGATAAACTCTGATAGTATTTACCATGACATCTCAGTACATGAAAGAAGAGTCTAGTAACATGATTTCACAGGGCTATGAATTACCACAGCACGCTCTAAATCTTAACGTAACAGATGGCTTTGGGTCATGTGGAATAACTCTGCCAGATCTCCTATTGCCCTTAAGAAAGGAGGATTACAAATCTCTCAATGTAAACATGTTGGAGTTGGAAATCAGAACTGTCTAATTCTTGTTTGTCCTTGATGACACTAAGTAATATTGTAATAAAAGTGACTACTTAGTACCACAAGAACTGCAGGATCTGTCACTGCAACTGTAAGGTCATATCATATTTAGAGTCAGGGGCAATCAGACGCAAGCTAAGATCCCAGCTAACTCCAAGCAGGGACTTACACGTGTCCTACTTTTCTAAGAAAAAGCTTTTTTATTTCTAAATCTTATTCTCAGACTAAGTAGTTATTTCACAAGAAGGCAAATCCCTACAAAATGAAAAGTAAAGCATACAACATACATTGCAGTACAATAGTCCAGATCTTTCTCTCTCTAAATATTGGTATACATTGCAATAGCTTATGTAGGACTTGTATGTAGTGTTCAGCCATGTAGCTTCAAGTTGTCCTGCTGTGGCTAACCTTCTACATATTGATCACTGAAAGAAATCTACCATAAAATTCAGCATGTTAAACCAGGGACACTTATTCATAGATCCAGGTACTGTGACTGTGATATTCTTCTCATGTTTGTTATCCATGGCCTCTTTCCTTCTAAAATCAACTGTTATAAATATGCTAATGAGTGAGAAGAGCTCCTCTGTGCTCTGTATTCACAGGCTGTTACATTGTGCTGGAACCCCTCAGGCTCATTCAATCCTGGTGATAGAAGCTCTTTAAGTAACATTCAATGGAGAAGGGACTTCTTTCCCCCTTTTTTGGAGTTTGCACATACCAAAAGCCATAACTTTTGTATTGTATCTATGTAAAAAGTGATATGAGGGTGTGTAATTTGCTGGACAAGTTGTGCTTCCCAGTGGTCTCGCTTATATTCTGTAAAATGCATTGGAGATTTGGAAAAAGTTCTAAATGTTGGGCCTCTTTGCAGTGGACTTTGATTTTACAGCTTTCACTGTACAATCCACATCTGACACATCCCCTTTATTCTATAGATCAGTTTGATCACAGTGATAGTGTTGTTACACCTTAAAATAGCAATACCTGTAACTTTTTGTACTTTGGTGTGTAGAACTGTAAGAGGTGGCAAGGAAGGGCTGACGATTTTTCTGATGTCATTTTAAGAATTCTACTGAACCACCATTTGTTAATTTTCTTATTCAAATTATTTGTGAGTGGCGAAATGGCAAAAAAAGCTTAGATTTGAACATTTTTTAACATTATGGTATTCTAACTTTGGGAGTCATTTTGATTGGGCATTTGAGCAGGGCTACTAAACATATTTATGATTTTATTTGTATATATAGATTTTTTTTCCCTGTGACACTCCCATTTTAGCCTCTAAAGGTCACTTATTTCAGGTAAATATGACTTGCCACTCATTTTCTCATGATTTTGGAGGCATTTTTTTATCTGTAAATGGGCGATATGTTACAGAGGGAATTCTAGAAAGAATATTGAATTCCACACCTGTGGATGCTAGTAGTTTAGTTGGGTAAAATCTGGTGACACGTTCCATTTAAGAGATTACAGTTAAAATAATCTGTAAATTGTATTAAAGTCACATTTATGAATCAGAAAGCCAGCAAATGGTACAAGTTAGTAGGCATAGATTTGATTTTACTGATGGTTTGATAGCTCCGACTGTGCATTTTAATAAATTGAGCACAAATGATTCCAAATGCCGTTTTCACTTAGACTCGTGTCTAAGTCAGTTTGTAATGAAATAGATATTCTATAGTCCTTATTACATTACATATATTTGTATCATCCGTAACACACGACTCTATCTTTGTCATACCATCAATTTGCTTAGCACTTTGTAGTATTTTTTCCTGCAATCAATGATGATACCTATGAGCTCAGTAGAAATTAGTTTAGTAGGAAACCCGGTAGATAGCCTCGTGTTTGCAAGAAAAGAAAGGGGATCCCTTCCTGCAAAAAAAATGACACTGACAAAAAAGTGAAAAAATATTGCATCTTTAAAGTACAATTTCGTCCTTAAACAAAACCATGTGAAACAGCGGGAGAATTGTGGATGTGGTTGTGTTTTTTTAGACCTGAAACAACAGAAAAATGACATGCAATTAAACCGTCTGGAAGGTATAATAAAGAGAGTAAAAGAAGAAGCCTATTTGTCAATGATAGTTGTACATGATCTTTTGCTCTAGATTATGGCTCTTAGCAGGAATGTCTCAGAAGTGTCTTATTTTGACCTCTGGGGTGTAGCGTCTCCCTAATTAGCTGAAATAGTAAAGTGACATCACATGGTTACCACGGTAATGTTTGACCTTCATGAGAGAGTTTTCTGGGTTTTATATGTAATTTCAAAGATCCAACCTGATAATGTGTGACTATTTATATTTATTTTGTAGAAAAAAGCAACCAACGCAACATAAATTGGACCTTATGTAATAAAATTAAAGGATGACAGTAGGCAGTAAATGTAGCGACAAAGTTGCTAAGTTAAAGAATATCTACATGTGTCACATGATCACTTAGTCTGCAAGGGTTAATAAGAGCTTCTGGATCTTATCAGTTCCAGTACAGTTGTGTTCAGACATATTATCATCACCCCATGTAATTGGTGCAGTGCCCGGGTTAGGGGTGGCCCCAAAGCTATGCTGGGTATTCCAGACACCATTGAGGTGTCACCACGTGTTGTTGCTTCTCTCCAGTAGGGATGGTAAGGCATGGTACACTCCAATGGGAAATAAGTCCAAGAAGTAAGGGTCTGCAGTGAACAGTTTTCTTCTTACTGAAGAAATTCAGGTGCAAAGCAATACAAGCAAATCACAGGCTAGGAGACCAGGGTCTATGGCATAGTATCCATATCTTAGCTTCTTCTTCTAGTTACTCAGATAGACTGTTAATCTTCTCCCTCATGCTCTATTCCTTAACTGCAAGACACTAAGGACTGGGATTATTCTCTTTATATACAGTGGTGGTGAACCTATGGCAGAGGTGGCACTCAGAGCCCTTTCTGTGGGTTCCAAACACAGAGTTTGCCAGATAGGACTCAAGACTTTCTCCTGTGATCCAATACAGCCCAGGACGTGCCATGGTCAGCGCTATTTTAAAGCAACTTCCTTGGCTGCCAGGACTACAGGAGGAGCGAGGAGGTGTGGATCGAGATGGATTGTCATTGGAGCTCCTTTTCTGGGTCCCCTGATTCTTCCTCTTTAGGGGACCCTGGAGGGAAGTTGCAATCCAATTTTCTCTATCATCTGTCTATTGTATTGGTGAATCACGATCAAAACCTGTGATACAGCAGGGATCAATAAGTTACTGCTTAAGTTGTCATGTTGGCACTTTGCGACATATATGTGGGTTTTGGTTGTAGCTTGGGCACCCTGTCTCCAAAAGGTTCACCATCACTGTTATATACTGTCTACCAGGGGAGGAGTGTTTTTTAAGCACAAAAATGCAAGGCATTCTCTCATAGACTATCAGCACAATATATACAAGCTTGGCCAGTCCCACAGCGCTCACAACTTCGTGTCTCCGGCCCTGCCAATTACTGCATAAATGAATAAAGCGTTGTTCACACATGAAGATAGTTTGCAAGACAAATTTCTTCTTTATATAAACCAATTTCCAGACAATACAGGTGTTTTTCAATGGTACAATAACCATAAATATTCACTCTTGTGCAGCATATGGCAGTCCATTTCTCCGGTGTCAGACACGGGACTTCCAGGCTGAAACACGTGCATACTGCTACTCCATTGAGCAGGGCGGCGTCAAATGTATCATGTGATGTTTTGGGGCGTGGCTCCTTCTTTAGACATGCTCAGTGACCAACCCATCACCATTATATATACACTGGTATATCTGTATTCAGTTTCTAAAACAATAAAAACAAATTTAAATATACAAAATCTTTTACAGTTAGTTGTTTATCATTAGTTGTCATCCTTTTCTTTAAGGAAGGTGAACAAATTACTTCCCGTTCACCTACTGTTTTCTCTCTAAAAAAATGAAGGTGTGAACTGAGTCTAAATTGTGTAAAAAAACACGATAGTAAAGGTCCAATAATTTACTGTTTGTGAGGAACTTTCACTCTGGAGTCAAGCCACAGGGTGCTCCTACACTAAAGAGCCTCACAATTTAGTACATATTGCCCTGCTCACCTACGCAGGTCGGCGCCTTTACGCTAAATTCTATTCTTATAGCCCTCGCACTCACTCACCTTAGATGCCACTTCTTCTTAAAAATAAGATGGCAAAAAAGGTGCCTGTGTACAGAAATCCCTCAACAATTTAGAAACCAAAAAGAAAAATAACCATATTAACTACAAGACTATTTAACAATTGTTATCAGTGATGCTAGCTCTTCGCACTTAAAGTCATTTTCCCACGAAAAGAAATTCTCACATCTCAATCACCTAGTGATGATTATACAATAAATATAATTTTAACCCCTTACTTTATAATGTTATTCAGTGTTATTGCTGTTTTAGTTCCTTTCACTCTCTAGGCTGCTCATTGCAAAATCCCAGGGTGTGGGCGGGGACTCTTTAAGCAGACACAATGGGGCAGATTTACTTATCATAGTATCATAGTATCATAGTATATAAGGCTGGAAGGAGACGCAAGTCCATCAAGTCCAACCTTCAAGAATTAAATAAATGTTTTATCCCCATAACCCGTGATATTTTTTCTCTCCAGAAAGTCATCCAGGCCTCTCTTGAACATGTACATAGAGTCGGCCATAACAACCTCCTGCGGTAGAGAGTTCCATAGTCTCACTGCTCTTACAGTAAAGAACCTTTGTCTATGGTGATGGTAGAATCGCCTCTCCTCTAGGCGTAGAGGATGCCCCCTTGTCCTGGTCACAGGCCTAGGTATAAAAAGATCTTTGGAGAGATCCTTGTACTGTCCGTTCAGGTATTTGTACATTGTAATGAGGTCTCCCCTCAGTCGTCTTTTTTCTAAACTGAATAATCCCAAATTTTGTAATCTGTCATTGTATTCTAGTCCCCCCATTCCCCTAATAATCCTGGTTGCTCTCCTCTGCACCCGTTCCAGCTCTACTATATCCTTTTTATATACTGGTGCCCAAAACTGTACACAATATTCCATGTGTGGTCTGACCAGGGATTTGTATAAGGGCAGAACTATGTCTTTATCATGAGAATCTATTCCTCTCTTGATACATCCCATTATTTTATTTGCTTTAGCAGCAGCCGCCTGGCTCTGGTCACTAAAATTAAGTTTACCATCCACCAATACGCCCAAGTCCTTTTCAGCTTCAGTTTTACTAAGTAATTGACCGTTTAGAACATAATTATACTTTTTGTTTCCATGGCCCAAGTGCATAACTTTACATTTATCTACATTAAACCTCATCAACCATTTCTCTGCCCATCCCTCAAGCTTCCACAAATCCCTCTGTAATGCTAAACTATCGACCTCAGTATTTATTACTTTACACAGCTTAGTATCATCTGCAAATATTGAAACTTGACTGTGTAAACCCACTACAAGGTCATTAATAAAAATATTAAAAAGAAGTGGCCCCAATACTGACCCCTGTGGCACTCCACTGGTAACATCAACCCAATCTGAGAATGTGCCATTAATGACCACCCTCTGTTTTCTATCACTAAGCCAATTACTTACCCAGATACACGATTTTCTCCCTATTCCCAGCAGTCTCATTTTTATACCAACCTTTCATGTGGCACGTTGCAAATGCCTTGAAAAGTCCAGTATACAACTCCACAGCGTCCCCCAATCCAGTCTTGAACTTACCTCCTCGTAAGAAACAATCAGATTAGTCTGCAGGACCGATCTCTCATAAACCCATGCTGACGCTGGGTTATAAGGTTTTGCACAGTGAGATACTCCAGGATAGCATCTCTAATAAACCCTCAAATATTTTCCCCACCACAGCAGTTAGACTTACGGGTCTGAGTTTCCAGGATCGCTATTTGATCCTTTTTGTATATTGGTACCACATTTGCTATGCACCATCCTGTGGAACATAACCAGTCCTCAGTGAATCTTCAAATATTAAAAATAACGGTCTGTCTATCACCGTACATAATTCATGCAGAACCCGGGGGTGTATGCCATCTGGCCCAGGTGTTTATCTATCTTAGTGGTTGCGAGGCGGCGCCGTACCTCTTCCTGGGTTAAACTGTTGACATTATAAAAAGAATTTACATTATCCTCATTGTGTCTTCCACCGGGGATTTCCTGGTAAGACAGTTGAGAAGACGACATTCAGTAGATTGGCCCTTTCCTCATCTCCTTCCACCATGACCCCCATGTTATTTCTAAGGACCCACCTCTCTTTTTAGTTTCTTATCATTTATATACTGAAAATAATTTGGGATTATTTTTGCTCTCCCTGGCAATATTTCTTTCAGTCTCTATTTTGCGGCCTTTATCTGTTTTTTACAGGATTTATTTTTCTCTCTATATCCTGTAATGCCTCATCGCTACCTTCACGTTTTGCACCTTAAACACTTACTTTCTCGCTATTTCTTTCCTACAAGACTAGTTAGCCACATAGGCTTTTTCTTGTTCCTTTTATGCTTTTCCCATAAGGTATGTGTTTCTCACAGGACTTTTTCAAATATATGAGAAAAAGTCCCATTTTGGGGGGGGCTTTGGTGCCCCTTCACTAACGTGCTTAGTAGAAAGCGTAATACAAAATCAATGATATTATGATCACTATTCCCAGGTTCCCCCCAACCTGTAGTTTTGATACCCTTCAGGTCTGTTTGTAAGGATAAGGTCCAGCAGTGCCCCCCTCTTTGTTGGCTCCAGGACTAGTTGCGACAGGTAATTGTCTTTTGTTTTGTACAAGAACCTGCTACCTTTGAAGGACCTGCAGGTTTCTGCCCCCCAGTCAATATCTGGGTAATTGAAGTCCCCATGATAAGTACTTCACATGCTTGACCGCATCCATTCACTTACAGCATTTCCTCTGCTGCCTCCATTATATTTGGAGCCTTATAACAAAACCCCTAGTAATATTTATTTTTATTTTTCCCTCCTCTTATCTCCACCCATAGGACTCCACATTTGCGTTACTGATGTCATCTCGCAAGACGGGCTTGAGGCAAGAATCACATATAACAAACCCTCCCCCTTTTTTATTTATACGATCCTTTCTAAAAAGACTATAACCATCTATAGTAACAGCCCAGTCATAGCTACTGCCAGCATGTCTCGCTGATACCCACTATACATATTTCCGTTCCAACATCAAGATTCCAGTTCCTCCATTTTGTTTGTGAGGCTTCTGGCATTTGTGTACATACACTTTATATGGTTTTCCCTTCCGTATTCCTTTGTCCTTATTCCCCAATCTCATTCAGCCCCCCTTCCCTCCCCATGACTAGGACTCTTCCCAGCTCTCATGTACACACAGTCTATTGCCCTGCACAAGTGTAGTTTGCCCTCCCCCAGTCTCTAGTTTAAACACTCCTCCAACCTTCTAGCCATTTTTTCCCCTAAAACAGCAGCCCCCTCCCCATGAGGTGCAGCCCATCCCTACTGTAGAGCCTGTAGCCCACAGAAAAGTCAGCCCAGTTCTCCATGAACCCAAACCCCTCCTTCCTACACCAACTTTGAGCCACTTATTTACCTCCTTGATCTCCCGCTGCCTTTCTGGTGTGGCACGTGGTACAGGCAGTATTTCGGAGAAAATTACCTTGAGTCCTTGCCCTGAGCTTATGGCCTAACTCCTGAAATCATTTAAGGACCTTCCACCCTACCTGTTACTTGTCATTAGTGCCAATGGTGACCATGACCGCTGGTTCCTCACCAGCCCCTCCCAGTAATCCATCAACCCGATCCGCAACATGCCGAACCCGAGCACCCGGCAAACAACACACTGTTCGGTATGCACGGTCTTGTGGACAGATTGCCCTGTGTGTTCCCCTAATAATCGAATCTCCCACTACCAGCACCTGTCTGACCTTGCTGTGCTCCCATTACCCTTCTTACTGGAGCACACATTCCCCTGGTTGCTAGCGGCCACATCTTTCTGCAGCATTGCTACCCAGAGCTGATATCCCCCTCATCCGCCAGCCTGGCAAACTTATTGGGTGCACCAGATCAGACTAGACTCTCACAACTCTTCCCTCTACCCCCCCTTCTACATGTTACCCAACAGCTGCCCCCTCACTCTGCACCTCCATACTTCCTCCCCACAACATCTTCCCCAGAGAGTTTGGTGCTCCAGGAGCAGCAAACTTCGTTCCATATTTCAATTGCAATTACCGGCCCATTCGCGATCCAGCGGCGCGTTCTCTGAACAGGATTTGGGTCCGGACGGGATTTATGAAGGTAGTTCCTCCGCCGTCCACCAGGTGGCGTGCTGCGCTGAAAATCAACTGAACGCGCCGGAATACACCGATTTGACAGGTGAAGGTAAGCGCTCCCAACACACAATTTCGGTTTTTAAATGCGGCCGTTTTTCCGAATACGTCGGGTTTTTCGTTCCCACCCCCCCATTCAGGTACAATCGGCGCAAATCGGAAATATTCGGGTAACACTTCGGGAAAACGCGAATCGGGCCCTTAGTAAATGACCCCCATTATGATCCAACTAGTTCTGTGGGGTGACATTGTGTTTACATTATCAGGGTAAAGGTGTTATACACTTTCATCTGGCTTCTGACATTGACACATAGAAAGAGATTGACACTTTAGCTCTGGTACATCTGGTGTTCTCAAAGATATGTGCCCCCCCCCTCAGGATCACTTATCTCCTTGTAGTTTGTAATTTGCAGCTCCTTTCTGCTCATGATGTGCTGACAGGAAGTGATCAGTGAGTGTCTCTCAGCTCAGAGCAGAAAGACCACAGAAACTCAGCAATAACAACAATATCCAAGATGGGGGCCCGACCCTAAAGTCAGAAGTTACAGGGTCTGTGTCTGGCAACTGATATTGTGTACAGCAGTACTGAGAGAGACCTTTATATCTGTGAATGCGATTTTTTTTTAATAACATATTAAGAGAATGTGTTATTTTGCTATCCTGCGAACATATAAAAACTTGTCTTTGTGGGAATATCCATTTAAGTTCATTCCCATTTAATTTAGGAGGAAAGAAACAGCATCAACTCTGCAAAACCTTGCTCATTAGATCATCCTTTCTCTATGCATAGGACATATGCTCTAGAGAGTTGTAAATTGACACACTTTTTTATACACACAGGATTCTTTGAGTCATTTGAAAACATGGAACTCTGGTCACTGGGCATCAACACCAGTGTCCTTATGGCAGATCCTGTCTGGGTCCAAAGTTATTAACATTTGCAAATAAAGTACTAGAAGGTGAATTTATAGATGGCTCTGACTATAAATGACTTGAAACAACTAGTTAAAGTGATAATTCCTATTTTTACCACACTTTGAGAAGAGATGAAGAAGGAAGATAAACCGCAGAAGTGAGGAACAGTTAAGGAGATACGGCAACAGAGTCAAACAATTGAAAAATGTTGGAGAGAATGATGAAAAACTAAAGAGAGTGGAATACAGAGAGAACGGCAGTGCTGTATGAAATTCTGTATTCTGGGAAATACTGAGCTTCTATAATTTTCTGTTGTCTCCTCTTTAAGATTAATAACAAAGTATATCCTGCAGAAATCCCGTGATACCTTCCTCTGTGACTGAACTGGTAAAGGAATTATAACTAGTGATGCGTTGTTTGTTTTTTCCCTAAGGTGATCATCTTTGAACCAGAGTAATTTATGACTGTTCAATAAAAACCTTAATATAAATCATCTTCAGCAGCAGCACAGCACATTTATATTACTATATCTATCTGCTTTTACATTAACACTGTTTATGCCTCCGGCTGGATTAGCGATGCAAATGTGTTTTAGAAAGCTAATTCTGGGAAATAACTAAACGAGCTGCCACCTTGCTTCTTTAATTAACCAAGTTCCACTGGAACAGCTACTGGAATTGCAACATGGCAGTGCCTTTGATAAGCTAAGCAGCTGAATTAACTAGCCATGAAATAAGAAAAACTTTACCGCAAATATGGCTGTCAACGCCTTCTGTTAACTGATTGCTGGAGTTTCACGCGACCCGGCAAGTTTTGTCTTAGTTATGTTACATAACTTCACTAACCAAATCAAATAGTTGGCAAAATAAGAAAAACTAAATATTGTTATACCCTGTGAACCAAAGTGGAATAAATAACCTTCGGATCTCAAACTAGAGATGAGCAATTTATAATTGGTTCAAAGATTCAAACAAACTGGCATTTTTCAGGCACCAACTCAAATCGGAATCTTATCTGATTTGTTTTGGACAAATCTTCAAATGCAACTAGATAAAACTGTTCTGCATCCCGAGCTGAGGGTTGATGGCAAGGTAAAAGTACAAATCCATTAAAAAGAACGGAACAACATACTGTAGGTGCTTTTATTAAAAAAATATTTCTCTTTAGAGAACTAAAGGAAGCTATTACAATCCGGGACAATGAACCACATTGATTTGGATCAAATCCATCTAAACCAAATACAGGTGTCCCCTTCTTAGGGACACCTCACTTATAAATGACCCCCAGTTACAGGGACCCTCTGCCCCCTGTGACCTCTGGTGACGCTCTCTCAATGCTTTTCTTTAGTCCCAGGCTGCAGTGATCAGCTGTAATGAAGCTTTATTGATAATCCTTGGTCCCATACAGCAAAAAAAATGTTAAACTCCAATTGTCACTGGAGTCAAAATTTTTTTGTCTGGATCTACATTATATTATATAGTAGTATTTTACTGTATTATAAAATATACAGTTTCACTTACATACAAATTCAAACCTCTGGACCCTATCTTGTTCGAAAAACCCAGGACTGCCTTTAATTTTTAAAATTTGATGAACCTTAACCCCTCCTCTCTACTTGAGACCCATTTGTAATAAGCTGTTCCTTAGAACGTGGATTTAAAAACACAGGGCACTAGTATAAGTTCCCACTGCACTACTCTTCAACATAACCTGGCCCTGATCTTGAGTAACAGTTTAGGGAGAGACCTGTTTATCAACTGAGCTGGGAATAAAATTAAGGATAAAAGTAAGGATTCCTAATGGACACTAGGGTCATTCATTATTGTTTCGCAAGTTCCGTTTTTTAGGCCAAAAACTGTGCCTTTTTATGTCTCGCAAGGGCATTGAAATGGAAGTGAAAGGATTTGGTAGATTTGTTTGACTAACTGTAAAAGCAGTAAATGATTTTCAGAAAAAAGCTAAATAATAAATGACCCCCACAGTTCTCTGTAATGTTGAGGTCTATTTGAAGTTCATGCTTCCTTTGGTAAGGGGAGCAGAATCTACTAATTTTTCTGCAGGAACTGGATCTTTACTCAGAACATAAGAGTCTGCAATAACTGCTACTCATTTAGCCTCTAATCTGCAATCTGCGGTGGCTGTATGTGTGGGCTTTGGTAATCCATATTTTACCCTTGTCCCACTGATGTCCACAAGGTTGGTGTGTAATCCGTGTTTTCCAGTAGCTAGTGACTGAGCTTGGTCAGCCCATTAAGGTCATGTAATGTTTCCCTGCCAACCAACTTTAAAACTTACAGAAACACAGTAGAACCATGTGCAATCCTATTTTTACACCTTATTGACTTCTAAGGGACTTTGTGAGCCACAACAAAGTTAGATAAGACATGCTCGCGAGATTTTACTCATGGTCACAGGGCTGAGGAATCCTCAGCAATGAGCATGTGCCATAGCAGTACATGGTGCTATGAGAGAGACGCAAAAAACGGGAACAACTATTCTGTGCAGGAAGCTAAAAAGTGACTCATCCAATAATCATAACTCATCTATGCACTTTTTCACATGACCATGGAAGCCATTTTTTAATAGGAATGGGTAAAAATTCACATAAAAAAGAATTCCAGAAAAGACATTTCATAACCTGGTGTCCCTTCAACCCTTATCCCACACCTATTTTTCCACATTAACCACCAGACTATTTTCAAGTACCATATATACTCGAGTATAAGCGAGTTTTTCAGCACAAAAAATGTGCGTGATGAACCCAAACTCGGCTTTCACTCGGTGATAAACAAAACAAAAAAACTCACCTCTACAGGGCTGGCAGGCTATATACTACAGGGGCTGGTGGCTATACACTACAGGGGGTTGGCTGGCTATATACTGGGGGTATTTCCCACCCTCGGCTTTATTCGAGTCAATAGGTTTTTCCCGTTTTTGGTGGTAAATTAGGGGCCTCGGCTTACTCGCCCGGCTTATACTCGAGTATAACGGTATGGTTTAGCCAATGCCTTCAACAGCTATAACTTTTATATATTTTCCGATCACCATAGCTACATGGGCTCATGTCTTAATGTTTTCATAAACCTTTCTGTGCAGTATATTTTAAAAAGGACCAAATCTGACACTGTTTTTTCTAATAAAATTTTTTATTGTGGAACCTAATAACATAAAAATGTTTTTTTTTTCTCTGGGTCAATACAGAGACAATACAGTAGTATGGCAGTATATGGTAAGATCAATAAGCAACCTAGGGTTAAAGTACCCAGGGGGTTCTAAAAATATTAAAAAAAAGTTAAAATATAAATATATATATATATATATATATATAATAATAAAAAAAACCCTAAAAATCTAATCACCCCCTTTCCCTAGAACTGATTAAATATAATAAACAGTAAAATCCTAAACATGTTAGGTATCAGCGCATCCCAAATGTAAATATATCAAAATATAATAATGGTTTTTCCGGTGTTTAACGCTGTAACGGAATTAGTGGCCAAATTAAAAATGCCACTTTTTTTGCCATTTTGAAAAGATATTTAATTATTTATATATAATTCAATGAAGAGTGATCAAAAGGCCATACAGTCCTTAAATGGTAGCATTGAAAACATCATCAAAAGTAATTAAATAAAAAAAATTACACACCACCCACAGCTCACGTACTCAAAGTTATGAAAAGTTATTAGCGCCAGAAGATGGCAAAATGAAATTTCTTTTTTACAGGAAGTTAAATTTTTGTAAATGTATGAAAAACTATAAAACCTATGCAATTTGGTATCCCTGTGATTGCACTGCGTCAAAGAATAAGTTGGGGCACACAGTAAAGTTGTAAAATCCAAGTCCATAAGAAAATGGTGCAAGTGCTTTTTCAACCATTTTTCACTGCATTTGATTTTTTTCCCCACTTCCCAGTACATGGCATGGCATAGTACTGTTACTATAAAGTGCAATTTGTTACACGAGAAACAAGCCCTCATACAGCTCTCTACATGGGAAAATAAAAAAATTATAGATTTTTGAAGTGGCGGAAAAATAGAGACGCAAAAAGGGCCTCGGCGTTAAGGGATTAAGTTACCATAATTTACATTAGAAAACTTTTTTGGGAAAAAAACCTTATCCATCATCACCAATGTGGCTGTACGAAGGCTTATTTTTTGTACAAAACCCGTGTAGTATTTTATTGTTCACATAATTAGACCCAGTCCAGCTCTGATCACCTGTCCCCAGTGACAGGTGGCACTTACCGTAACTGAGGCTCTTATGAAGCTTCAGTTACAGGGTAAAACTTGTAAAAAAAAAAAAAAATGAAAATTCTCCCAGGGGTCTTTTATGACCTCATGGGGACAATGTAAAAAACACACTCGCACACACAAAAATTGTACCTGTCAGCTCTGCATGCCGATATATCGGATGTAAGCAGGTGTATTGTGAGGACAGGCGTAGGGTGAGGAGCGAGCTTAGTGTGGACGAGTAGGCGTTCTGTGGTGAGCTGGCGTTCTGTGAGGAGCAGGCATAGCGTGAGAGTAAGCATTCTGTGAGGATTAAGCGTCTGTTGAGGATAACTTCTGTGGAGGAGCAGCATATAGCGTGGGCAGAGTAGGCTTTGTCTGTGGTGAATCAGGCGTAGCGTGGTGGAGCACGTAGCGTTGGTAGAGCAGGCGTTCTGTGGTGGAGCAGGCGTTCTGTGAAGGAGCAGGCATAGCGTGGAGGAGTAAGGGTTCTGTGAGGATCAGCGTCTGTTGAGGGCGTTCTGTGGTGGAGCAGCAAACGTGGAGGAGTAAGGTTCTGTGGGAGCATCGTTCTGTGGTGGAGTAAGCGTTCTGTGGAGGAGCAGCGTTCTGTGGTGGAGTAAGCGTCTGTGGAGGAGCGGCGTTCTGTGTGTGGAGCAGAGATTCTGTGGAGAGCAGGCATAGCGTGGAGGAGTAGGGTCTGTGGAGGAGCAGCATTCTGTGGAGGGAGCAGGCGTTCTGTGGTGGATCAGGCTTCTTGTGGAGGCAGGCATAGCGTGGAGAGTAAGGGTTCTGTGGAGGACAGTGTTGTTGGGTGAGCAGCGTAGGGTGGAGGAGCGCGTAGGGTGGAGGACAGCGTAGCGTGGATGAGGAGCGGGGTGGAGGAGCAGGCGTATGTGTGGATGAGTAGTGCGTTCTGTAGTGCTTGGCGTTCTGTGGAGGAGTAGGCGTTCTGTGGAGGAGCAGGCATAGGTGAGAGTAAGCGTCTGTGGAGGATTAAGCGTTCTTGGAGTTAAGCATTCTGTGGAGGAGCAGCAATATCTTGGCGTAGTAGGCGTTCTGTGGTGGAGGCAAGTGTGAGTGTGGTGGAGCCGGCGTAGCGTGATGGAGCAGGCGTTCTGTGGAGCGGCCGTTCTGTGTGTGATCAGGCTTCTGTGGTTGAGCAGGCTATCTGTGAAGGAGCAGGCATAGCGTGGAGGAGTAAGGTTCTGTGGAGGTGCAGCATTCTGTGGAGAGCAGGCGTTCTGTGTGGAGCAGGCGTTCTGTGGAGGAGCAGGCCACGCGTGGAGGAGTAAGGGTTCTGTGAGGGTCAGGCGTTCGGGAGGAGCGGCGTTCTGTGGAGTCAGGCGTTCTGTGAGGAGCAGGCTTAGCGCAGTGGAGGAGTAAGGTTCTGTGGAGGAGCCATTCTGTGGTGGAGCAGGCGTTCTGTGGGTGGATCAGCGTTCTGTGAGGAGCAGGCATAGCGTGGGGAGTAAGGGTTCTGTGAGGACAGGGCGTTCTGTGGAGGAGCAGCGTTCTGTGGTGGAGGCAGGCGTTCTGTGGTGGAGCAGGCGTTCTCTAATGGAGGAGCAGGCATAGCGTGTGGGAGTAAGGGTTCTGTGGAGGAGCAGGCGTTCTGTGGAGGAGCAGCATAGCTGGGAGGAGTAAGGGTTCTGTGGAGAGCAGGCGTTCTGTGGAGGAGCGGCGTTCTGTGTGACCAGGCATTCTGTGAAGGACAGCATAGCGTGGAGGAGTAGGTTCTGTGGAGAGCAGGTGTTTGTGGAGGAGCAGGCGTTCTGTGGAGAAGCAGCGTTCTGTGAGAGTAAGCGTTCTGCAGTTTTTTAAAACTCTTTCTCAGGACTTTCTTTTACACAAACTTAATTTCTTTATTCCTATGTTTTTTTATTTATTTGCCCCAATAGGGGACTAGACGTGAGATCATTTGATCAACTTTTATAATGCTCTGCACTACCTATGTATGTGTTATGCTGTCAGTATACTGGCCTAACAGAAGGATACTACACGGCAGCACAGGCCCCCAGTTGTCTGTGATGTCAGTCGCTTCCCGCAATTGTGAAGGGCCAAATGTTTGCATTGGATTGGAACTTTTCCGGTGAGTGCTGGGGTGGGCTGTGTAACAGCTTAACCCTATGCCCTGCTATTTTTCTTCTGATGCCGCGTCGTAGAAAGGCATTACATCATAAGAAGTACCCTTAAAGAGTGCCAAAAAAACTGAATATGGTGGTTATAAAGGGGTTAACCTAACACTACAGTAAATTGATACTGCAGAACATTTTCTTGAAGAAACCATGGTGGGAACACGCTGCTATCATGTCATTAGCATGTACACATGCTGCATAGTCAATAACTGGAGTTTTCACAACAGCATGACAGTAGATACATCATAGTAAATGAGTCCCACCCAGGGTTTCTTCAATAACCACTTCCAGAGAAAACATGGTAATTCTAAGACTGTATGAATAAAATAAATCTTTTACAAACAGCCTTAATCTAGGTGCACACTTCAGCTATGCCTTATCGGGAACTTATTTTAAGCTAGTCCTACAGAAAATATATTACTGTAACTTACACATGTAAAAGTTCAGGGGTGTAGGACTCATCGGTAAGACTGAGAATCCACATTTGAATACTACACTAGGGAATCACTTTTACTATGCTGACCTTCATATTCACGGATGGTAGACCCTAAGACTTACATGTTCTTCTGATGAGGTAGAGTCCTTGCTACATATCCAAGATCGCCACACTTTATTGAAAAGGGTATTTTTAAAAATTGTTAATGACCGGAGGGCTCTGGGACGTCAAAGGACCCCACATTGCTCTGCTGTCTTTTATCACTCTCTTCTCTTTAGTCCACTTTATTCACTTGTCTATTTATTCACTTCTCCAGTACGGGACTGGCGTGCCCAGCACTCTCCTACATCACGCCTGTGGGTCACCTGACTCGCTGTAAATCCCGTATAGTATGGTTACGTTTACATGAGATGTGGATTTACCATGTACTTTTTCTCCATCCTTTCACGGACTCCGGCATGCGCAATTACGGATGTGTACCGACATGCATGTGCTGTAATCTTTCAGGCGCCAGTGTTGAAATACTATTTAAACCCGCCTCCTGAAGTTATTTTGTACCCCCTGAGGAAGCGAAATTCCCGTTGACATGTTCTACTACCATCCATACATTTACACTCACAGCTCTTCTACATCCAACATTTTCACACACAGCTCTGCTTCATCCATTAGTTTACCACCTCCCTCTTCATCACAGTTACACATACACTCTACTTCATCCATACAGTTTCACAACAGCTCTACTATACACATGAAGACACAAACACAGCTCTACAATACACATGAAAACATACAGAGCTCTACTATACACATGAAAACACACAAAGCTCTACTATACAACTTAAGACACAAACACGCTCTCTACTATACACATGAAGACCACACACAGCTCGAACTATACACATGAAGACACAACACAGCTCTACTATACACATAAAGACACACAAAGCTCTACTATGCACATGAAACACACACAGCTCTACTATACACACTGAAGACACACACAGCTCTACTATATACATGAGACACACACAGCTCTACTATATACATGAAGACACACACAGCTCTACTATACCATAAGACACACACAGGCCCTTCTATACACATAAAGACACACCACACTACTATGCACTGAACACACCATCTCTACTATACACAGAAGACCACACAGCTCTACTATGCACATGAGGGATACACACACTCTACTAACACACACAGAACCCCTTCCCCTCTTCTTCTTCCCCTGTCCTAATGCAGCATCCCCCATTCTCAGCAGTATGTAGTGATGTAAGAAGCATGTATCATCACAGGATTCTGACATCACCGCAGGTCCCGTAGGACACCCGGACGAGGGAGAGCAGTCGGAGGCTCTCCTCTCTGGGAGATCGTGTCAGCTCTATATCAGGCATCACCCGATCTATATTACAGCAATCAGGAGGTCGGCAGTGCTGGATCCTCCTGACCTTCCGTCTATAAGACGCAGGCACTTTTATGCAAGATTTTTTCTTGCTAAAAATGTTTCTTATAGTCCAAAAATAATGGTACATGAATTCTGTTTTTTTTAAATGAACGTAGACTCTTTGGTAGTTTTTTCTTTGGTAATATGTTCAGCTTTGGAGTAGTTCCTGTCTGTGATGCAAGGTGGAGATGACCCCAGAATGTAGCATATTTGAGAATGTGGTATCTAAGATTCCTATCAGTGTTAGAGCCAGGATTCTGACATTGAATAAAAGTCCTTTGAATCTATCCTCAGCCTTGTTACGTTCACACTTTCCGAGCTTGAGTGTATTCTTGCTGCTATATCTGGAATCTTCTGACCCTTGGCTTGTTCACTGGTTATCATTTATATTTGTTTGTGTCTTGGCCTCATCTTTGATATCATTTAGTATCATAGACTGGTGCCCAGTTACTGGCCACTGCTTGGGTGATTTCGACTAAGTATGTCTGGTGGTTCACTTTTAGGGCCCAATCTTCTTGCATCTTTCTGTTCCCAGTATAATTCCTAGTCAAATATAACTGTAAAGTATAATAGAAATGTTACAATTTTCCAATATACTTCTGTATCAATCCTCACCGTTTTCTCTGGGTTTTCTCTGAGTTTTCTAGATCTCTGCTTGCTCTCATTCCATAGAAAACTTTTGTTCACTTCCTATGATAGTGATCATTCTTGGTCAAACAGGTGCACAGCTCGTTACAACATATAATCTGATTACTAATGATAATAACGAGCTGTGCACTTGCGTGACATCACATGACCATGGACAGAATTTAGGAAAGGAAACACATTGGATACAAGCTTTGATAAACTTTCTGTATACCTGGGCTTCACTAGTAAAAATTTGGAACTTCAACAGTACTACAGGTCCTAAAATCATGCCCAAAAAGAACCTTTTGAGGCAAAAGTCATCTTAGAGTAATTTCCCAGGGTACAATTGAAGCAAACACTGGTAGTGGCTTTTATCAGCAGTGTCTGCTGTATAACACACACAGACTTCTGCTCTCTATGGGAGCTCTATGGGACACAGCTAATGTGTCCTATCTGTACACACCTCAGCTCAGTAATAGTACTTCACTGGCTAAGGTGTTCAACACATAGAGAAGTTACTTTCTTACTACGAAAGACCCTTTACTCAAACTTTATCCAACGCTTGCTATATAGAATAGACATATTGTTACAAGAGGAGATAACACCGTGAGATTTCACGACAAAAATTGCTAAACTTTTCAAATAATTTGGTAAAGTGCCACAATAAACAATATAATTCAGGACCTAAACAATTATTTTTTCAGCAACGATGACTTGGCTATAGGCAACAAGTTGAAGCAACACACAGCCTATCATGATCAACCTATCCATGGTGCTGTTCTACAGATGCCTACAACCCTCATCAGGAAGACTATAATTTATGCAATTTATTAAATCAACCATTTCTCTGTCCACTCCTCAAGCTTCCACAAGTCCCTCTGTAATGCTAAACTATCGACCTGAGTATTTATTACTTTACACAGCTTAGTATCATCTGCAAATATTGAAACTTGACTGTGTAAACCCACTACAAGGTCATTAATAAAAATATTAAAAAGAAGTGGCCCCAATACTGACCCCTGTGGCACTCCACTGATAACCTCAACCCAATCTGAGAATGTGCCATTAATGACCACCCTCTGTTTTCTATCACTAAGCCAATTACTTACCCAGATACACAGATTTTCTCCTATTCCCAGCAGTCTCATTTTTATATACCAACCTTTTATGTGGCACAGAGTCAAATGCCTTTGAAAAGTCCAGATATACAACATCAACAGCGTCCCCCAAGGGAAAAGACATTTCTGGAGCAGGTTTCCCCTTTAAAATCAAATTTATCCGTTTAGTTTATGTCTTTCACCTGTTAAATTTACAAAACTGCACCTAAAACAACCTCAAAACTGATTGCAATGCAGTTGTAACTGCAATGTAGGATTGTACCCTCAGTGTGGTTTACAATCCTTGATCCTGGTGTTAGACATCCTTTAGTAGATTGGCATTTTTAGATACATGTTTACACTTTTGTTTGTTTATTTGTATACACATTCTATGGTAGGGGGAGTAAAAATTTGGTTTCTTATTTATCTATTTATTTACATTTTTTGGGCTCCCTAGTGTGGTTGATCACTTGGGGGTCTGATCGCTCATAGAGTATGCTACAATTCCACCTGTGAATCACAATTGTTTCTGTATGATTTCAGCTGACAACTGCTCCTCAAAGGTGATTAGCTGCAGCGGTCATGTGTGTTAGCTGACATCACTGCTGCAGTAAGGGGAAAAGTCCTGTTGTGGGAAGAAAGCACAGGAATAAGAATGTGGGTTCTCTGTTATATAAAAACACACTGGCCAAAAAAGAGCTTTGATCTTCACAACCTCTTTATGTTTTCCCAGATTATAACTAGGAGCTTCTAGCCTGAGCCAGGTTTTACGGCGTCCCCCAGATCCAGTCTTGAACTTACCTCCTCGTAGAAACCAATCAGATTAGTCTGACAGGACCGATCTCTCATAAACCCATGCTGACGCTGGGTTATAAGGTTGTGCACAGTGAGATACTCCAGGATAGCATCTCTAATAAACCCCTCAAATATTTTCCCCACCACAGCAGTTAGACTTACGGGTCTGTAGTTTCCAGGATCGCTATTTGATCCTTTTTTGTATATTGGTACCACATTTGCTATGCACCATTCCTGTGGAACATAACCAGTCCTCAGTGAATCTTCAAATATTAAAAATAACGGTCTGTCTATCACCGTACATAATTCATGCAGAACCCGGGGGTGTATGCCATCTGGCCCAGGTGATTTATCTATCTTAGTGGTTGCGAGGCGGCGCCGTACCTCTTCCTGGGTTAAACTGTTGACATTATAAAAAGAATTTACATTATTCCTCATTGTGTCTTCCACCAGGGGATTTTCCTGGGTAAAGACAGTTGAGAAGACGACATTCAGTAGATTGGCCCTTTCCTCATCTCCTTCCACCATGACCCCCATGTTATTTCTAAGGGGACCCACGCTCTCTGTTTTTAGTTTCTTATCATTTATATACTTGAAAAATAATTTGGGATTATTTTTGCTCTCCCTGGCAATATTTCTTTCAGTCTCTATTTTTGCGGCCTTTATCTGTTTTTTACAGGATTTATTTTTCTCTCTATAATCCTGTAATGCCTCATCGCTACCTTCACGTTTTGGCACCTTAAACACTTTATCTTTCTCGCTTATTGCTTTCCTTACAAGACTAGTTAGCCACATAGGCTTTTTCTTGTTCCTTTTATGCTTTTTCCCATAAGGTATGTGTTTCTCACAGGACTTTTTCAGAATATATGAGAAAAAGTCCCATTTTTGGGGGGGGCTTTGGTTGCCCCTTCACTAACGTGCTTAGTAAAGCGTAATACAAAATCAATGATATTATGATCACTATTCCCCAGGTTCCCCCCAACCTGTAGTTTTGATACCCTATCAGGTCTGTTGGTAAGGATAAGGTCCAGCAGTGCCCCCCCTCTTGTTGGCTCCAGGACTAGTTGCGACAGGTAATTGTCTTTTGTTGTTGACAAGAACCTGCTACCTTTGAAGGACCTGCAGGTTTCTGCCCCCCAGTCAATATCTGGGTAATTGAAGTCCCCCATGATAAGTACTTCACCATGCTTTGAAGCCGCATCCATTTCACTTATCAGCATTTCCTCTGCTGCCTCCATTATATTTGGAGCCTTATAACAAACCCCTAGTAATATTTTATTTTTATTTTTCCCTCCTCTTATCTCCACCCATAGGGACTCCACATTTGCGTTACTGATGTCATCTCGCAAGACGGGCTTGAGGCAAGAATTCACATATAAACAAACCCCTCCCCCTTTTTTATTTATACGATCCTTTCTAAAAAGACTATAACCATCTATAGTAACAGCCCAGTCATAGCTACTGTCCAGCCATGTCTCGCTGATACCCACTATATCATATTTCCGTTCCAACATCAAGAGTTCCAGTTCCTCCATTTTGTTTGTGAGGCTTCTGGCATTTGTGTACATACACTTTATATGGTTTTCCCTGTCCGTATTCCTTTTGTCCTTATTCCCCAATCTCATTCCAGCCCCCCTTCCTCCCCCATGGACTATGACTCTTCCCAGCTCTCTATGTACACCGTCTATTTGCCCTGCACAAGTGTAGTTGCCCTCCCCCCAGGTCTCTAGTTTAAACACTCCTCCAACCTTCTAGCCATTTTTTCCCCTAAAACAGCAGCCCCCTCCCCATTGAGGTGCAGCCCATCCCTACTGTAGAGCCTGTAGCCCACAGAAAAGTCAGCCCAGTTCTCCATGAACCCAAACCCCTCCTTCCTACACCAACTTTTGAGCCACTTATTTACCTCCTTGATCTCCCGCTGCCTTTCTGGTGTGGCACGTGGTACAGGCAGTATTTCGGAGAAAATTACCTTTGAGGTCCTTGCCCTGAGCTTATGGCCTAAATCTCTGAAATCATTTTTAAGGACCTTCCACCTACCTGTTACTTTGTCATTAGTGCCAATGTGGACCATGACCGCTGGTTCCTCACCAGCCCCTCCCAGTAATCCATCAACCCGATCCGCAACATGCCGAACCCGAGCACCCGGCAAACAACACACTGTTCGGTATGCACGGTCTTTGTGACAGATTGCCCTGTGTGTTCCCCTAATAATCGAATCTCCCACTACCAGCACCTGTCTGACCTTGCCTGTGCTCCCATTACCCTTCTTACTGGAGCACACATTCCCCTGGTTGCTAGCGGCCACATCTTTCTGCAGCATTGCTACCCCAGAGCTGATATCCCCCTCATCCGCCAGCCTGGCAAACTTATTGGGGTGCACCAGATCAGGACTAGACTCTCTACAACTCTTCCCTCTACCCCGCCTTCTACATGTTACCCAACTAGCTGCCCCCTCACTCTGCACCTCCATACTTCCCTCCCCACAACCATCTTCCCCAGAGAGTTTGTGCTCCAGGAGCAGCAAACTTCGTTCCATATTATCAATTGCAATTACCCGGCCCATTCGCGATCCAGCGGCGCGTTCTCTGAACAGGATTTGGGTCCGGACGGGATTTATGAAGGTAGTTCCTCCGCCGTCCACCAGGTGGCGTGCTGCGCTGAAAATCAACTGAACGCGCCGGAATACACCGATTTGGACCAGGTGAAGGTAAGCGCGTCCCAAGCGACACAATTTCGGTTTTTAAATGCGGCAGTTTTTCCGAATACGTCGGGTTTTCGTTCGGCCACGCCCCCCGATTCAGGTACAATCGGCGCAAATCGGAAATATTCGGGTAACACGTCGGGAAAACGCGAATCGGGCCCTTAGTAAATGACCCCCATTATGATCCAACTAGTTCTGTGGGGTGACATTGTGTTTACATTATCAGGGTAAAGGTGTATATACACTTTCATCTGGCTTCTGACATTGACACATAGAAAGAGATTGACACTTTAAGCTCTGGTACATCTGTGTTCTCAAAGATATGTGCCCCCCCCCTCAGGATCACTTATCTCCTTGTAGTTTGTAATTTGCAGCTCCTTTCTGCTCATGATGTGCTGACAGGAAGTGATCAGTGAGTGTCTCTCAGCTCAGAGCAGAAAGACACAGAAACTCAGCAATAACAACAATATCCAAGATGGGGGCCCGACCCTAAAGTCAGAAGTTACAGGGTCGTGTCTAGGGGCAACTGATATTGTGTACAGCAGTACTGAGAGAGACAGCTTATATCTGTGAAATGCTGATTTTTTTTTTAATAACAATAAATTAGAGAATGTGTTATTTTGCTATCCTGCGAACATATAAGAAACTTGTCTTTGTGGGAATATCCATTTAAGTTCATTCCCATTTAATTTAGGAGGGAAAGAAACAGCATCAAACTCTGCAAACCTTGCTCATTAGATCATCCTTTCATCCTATGCATAGGACATATGCTCTAGAGAGGTGTAAATTGACACACTTTTTATACACACAGGAATTCTTTGAGTCATTTGAAAAACATGGAACTCTGGGGTCACTGGGCATCACACCAGTGTCCAATTATGGCAGATCCTGTCTGGGTCCTAAAGTGTAATTAACATTTGCAAATAAAGTACTAGAAAGGGTGAATTTATAGATGGCTCTGACTATAAATGACTTGAAACAACTAGTTAAAGTGATAATTCCTATTTTTACCACACTTTGAGAAGAGATGAAGAAGGAAGATAAACCGCAGAAGTGAGGAAACAGTTAAGGAGATACGGCAACAGAGTCAAACAATTGAAAAATGTTGGAGAGAATGATGAAAAAACTAAAGAGAGTGGTGGAAATCCAGAGAGAACGGCAGTGCTGTATGAGAATTCTGTATTCTGGGAAATACATGAGCTTCTATAATTTTCTGTTGTCTCCTCTTTAGAGATTAATAACAAAGTATATCCTGCAGAAATCCCGTGATACCTTCCTCTGTGACTGAACTGGTAAAGGAATTAATGAACTAGTGATGCAGTTTGTTGTTTTTTGCCCTAAGGTGATCATCTTTGAACACAGAGTAATTTATGAAGCTGTTCAATAAAAAACCTTAATAATATCAATCAGTCTTTCAGCAGCAGCACAGCACATTTATTATTACTAATATCATTATTCTGCTTTTACATTAACACTGTTTATGCATCCGGCTGGATTAGCGAATGCAAATGTGTTTTAGAAAGCTAATTCTGGGAATATAGACTAACAGCTGCCACCTTGCTTCTTTAATTAACCAAGTTCCACTGGAACAGCTACTGTGAATTTGCAACATGGCAGTGACTTTGATAAGCTAAGCAGCTGAATTAAGCTAGCCATGAAATAAGAAAAACTTTACCGCAAATATGGCTGTCAACGCCTTCTGTTAACTGATTGCTGGAGTTTCACGCGACCCTGCAAGTTTATGTCTTAGTTATGTTACATAACTTCACTAATCCAAATCAAATAGTTGGCAAAATAAGAAAAACTAAATATTGTTATACCCTGTGAACCAAAGTGGAATAAATAACCTTCGGATCTCAAAACTAGAGATGAGCAAATATATAATTGGTTCAAAGATTCAAACGAAACTGGCATTTTTCAGGCACCAAATCAAATCGGAATCTTATCTGATTTGTTTTGGACAAATCTTTCAAAATGCAACTAGATAAAACTGTTCTGCATCCCAGAGCTGAGGTTGATGGGCAAGGT
The DNA here is from genome assembly GCA_019512145.1 of Engystomops pustulosus. Lineage (NCBI taxonomy): Eukaryota > Metazoa > Chordata > Amphibia > Anura > Leptodactylidae > Engystomops > Engystomops pustulosus. The sequence goes on along the minus strand of WNYA01001339.1, from coordinate 32,315 downwards.
AAAATGTACAAATCCATTAAAAAAGGAACGGAACAACATACTGTAGGTGCTTTTTATTAAAAAAAAATATTTCTCTTTTAGAGAACTAAAGGAAGCTATGTACCAAATCCGGGACAAATGGAACAACATTGATTTGGATCAAATCCATCTAAACCAAATACAGGTGGTCCCCTTCTTAGGGACACCTCACTTATAAATGACCCCCAGTTACAGGCGGACCCGTCTGCCCCCTGTGACCTCTGGTGACGCTCTCTCAATGCTTTTCTTTAGTCCCAGGCTGCAGTGATCAGCTGTAATGAAGCTTTATTGATAATCCTTGGTCCCAATACAGCAAAAAAAATGTTAAACTCCAATTGTCACTGGAGTCAAAATTTTTTTTGTCTGGATCTACAATTATATTATATAGTAGTATTTTACTGTATTATAAAATATACAGTTTCAACTTACATACAAATTCAAACCTCTGGACCCTATCTTGTTCGAAAAACCCAGGACTGCCTGTAATTTTTAAAATTTGATGAACCTTAACCCCTCCTCTCTACTTGAGACCCATTTGTAATAAGCTGTTCCTTAGAACGTGGATTTAAAAACAGCAGGGCACTAGTATAAGTTCCCACTGCACTACTCTTCAACATAAACTGGCCCTGAGTCTTGAGTAACAGGTTTAGGGAGAGACCTGTTTATCAAACTGAGCTGGGAATAAAGATTAAGGATTAAAAGTAAGGATTCCTAATGGACACTAGGGGTCATTCATTATTGTTTCGCAAGTTCCGTTTTTTAGGCCACAAACTGTGCCTTTTTATGTCTCGCAAGGGCATTGAAATGGAAGTGAAATAGGATTTGGTAGATTTGTTTGACTAACTGTAAAAGCAGTAAATGATTTTCAGAAAAAAAAGCTAAAAATAATAAATGACCCCCACAGTTCTCTGTAATGTTGGAGTCTATTTGAAGTTCATGCTTCCTTTGGTAAGGGGAGCAAGAATCTACTAATTTTTCTGCAGGAACTGGATCTTTACTCAGAACATAAGAGAGTCTGCAATAACTGCTACTCATTTAGCCTCTAATCTGCAATCTGCGGTGGCTGTATGTGTGGGCTTTGTGTAATCCATATTTTACCCTTGTCCCAGCTGTATGTCCACAAGGTTGGTGTGTAATCCGTGTTTTCCAGGTAGCTAGTGACTGAGCTTGGTCAGCCCATTAAGGTCATGTAATTGTTTCCCTGCAACCAACTTTAAAAACTTACAGAAACACTAGTAGAACCATGTGCAATCCATATTTTTTACATCCTTATTGACTTCTAAGGGACTTTGTGAGCCACAAACAAAGTTAGAATAAGACATGCTCTGAGATTTTACTCATGGTCACAGGGCTGAGGAATCCTCAGCAATGAGCATGTGCCCATAGCAGTACATGGTGCTATGAGAGAGACGCAAAAAAACGGGAAACAACTATTCTGTGCAGGAGAGCTAAAAGTGACTCATCCAAATAATACATAACTCATCTATGCACTTTTTCACATGACCATGGAAGCCATTTTTTAATAGGTTAATGGGTAAAAATTCACATAAAAGAAGAAATTCCAGAAAAGACATTTCATAACCTGGTGTCCCTTCAACCCGTTATCTCCACACCTATTTTCCACATTAACCACCAGACTATTTTTCAAGTACCATATATACTCGAGTATAAGCGAGTTTTTCAGCACAAAAAATGTGCTGATGAACCCAAACTCGGCTTATACTCGAGTGATAAAACAAAACAAAAAAAACTCACCTCTACAGGGGCTGGCAGGCTATATACTACAGGGGCTGGTGGCTATACACTACAGGGGGTTGGCTGGCTATATACTGGGGGGTATTTCCCACCCTCGGCTTATATTCGAGTCAATAGGTTTTCCCAGTTTTTGGTGGTATAATTAGGGGCCTCGGCTTATACTCGCGCCGGCTTATACTCGAGTATATACGGTATGGTTTAGCCAATGCCTTCAACAAGCTATAACTTTTATATATTTTCCGATCACCATAGCTACATGGGCTCATGTCTTAATGTTTTCATGAAACCTTTCTGTGCAGTATATTTTAAAAAGGACTCAAATCTGACACTGTTTTTCTAATAAAATTTTTTATTGTGGAACCTAAATAACATAAAAATGTTTTTTTTTCTCTGGGTCAATACAGAGACAATACAGTAGTATGGCAGTATATGGTAAGATCAATAAGCAACCTAGGGTTAAAGTACCCTAGGGGGTTCTAGAAAATAGTAAAAAAAAGTTAAAAGAAATATATAATATATAATAATATATATATATATATATAATAAAAAAAACCCTAAAAATCTAAATCAACCCCCTTTCCCTAGAACTGATATAAATATAAATAAACAGTAAAAATCCTAAACATGTTAGGTATCAGCGCATCCCAAAATGTAAATATATCAAAATATAATAATGGTTATTTCCGGTGTTTAACGCTGTAACGGAAATTAGCGGCCAAATTAGAAAATGCCACTTTTTTGCCATTTTGAAAAAGATATTTAATTATTTATATATAAATTCAATGAAGAGTGATCAAAAGGCCATACAGTCCTTAAAATGGTAGCATTGAAAACATCATCAAAAGTAATTAAATAAAAAAATTACACCACCCACAGCTCCGTACATCAAAGTATGAAAAAGTTATTAGCGCCAGAAGATGGCAAAATGAAGAATTTCTTTTTTACAGGAAGTGTAAATTTTTGTAAATGTATGAAAACATTATAAAACCTATGCAAATTTGGTATCCCTGTGATTGCACTGCGTCAAAGAATAAAGTTGGGGCACACAGTAAAAGTTGTAAAATCCAAGTCCATAAGAAAATGGTGCAAGTGCTTTTTTCACCATTTTCACTGCATTTGAATTTTTTTTCCCCACTTCCCAGTACATGGCATGGCATAGTACTGTTACTATAAAGTGCAATTTGTTACACAGAAAACAAGCCCTCATACAGCTCTCTACATGGGAAAATAAAAAAATTATAGATTTTTGAAGGTGGCGGAAAAATAGAGACGCAAAAAGGGCCTCGGCGTTAAGGGATTAAGTTACCATAATTTACATTAAGAAAACTTTTTTTGGGAAAAAAAACCTTATCCATCATCACCAATGTGGCTGTACGAAGGCTTATTTTTTTGTACAAAACCCGTGTAGTATTTATTTGTTCACATAATTAGACCCAGTACAGCTCTGATCACCTGTCCCCAGTGACAGGTGGGCACTTACCCTGTAACTGAGGCTCTTATAGAAGCTTCAGTTACAGGGTAAAACTTGTAAAAAAAAAAAAAAAGTGAAAATGTCTACCAGGGGTCTTTTATGACCTCATGGGGGACAAGTAAAAACACACTCGCACACACAAAAAATTTACCTGTTCACGCTCTGCATCCGATATATCGGATGGAGGAGCAGGTGTAGTGTGGAGGAGCAGGCGTAGGGTGGAGGAGCAGGCGTAGTGTGGACGAGTAGGCGTTCTGTGGTGGAGCTGGCGTTCTGTGGAGGAGCAGGCATAGCGTGGAGGAGTAAGCATTCTGTGGAGGATTAAGCGTTCTGTGGAGGAGTAAGCGTTCTGTGGAGGAGCAGCAATAGCGTGGCAGAGTAGGCGTTCTGTGGTGAATCAGGCGTAGCGTGGTGGAGCAGGCGTAGCGTGGTAGAGCAGGCGTTCTGTGGTGGAGCAGGCGTTCTGTGGAGGAGCAGGCATAGCGTGGAGGAGTAAGGGTTCTGTGGAGGAGCAGGCGTTCTGTGGAGGAGCAGGCGTTCTGTGGTGGAGCAGGCAAAGCGTGGAGGAGTAAGGGTTCTGTGGAGGAGCAGGCGTTCTGTGGTGGAGTAAGCGTTCTGTGGAGGAGCAGGCGTTCTGTGGTGGAGTAAGCGTTCTGTGGAGGAGCAGGCGTTCTGTGGTGGAGCAGGAGTTCTGTGGAGGAGCAGGCATAGCGTGGAGGAGTAAGGGTTCTGTGGAGGAGCAGGCATTCTGTGGAGGAGCAGGCGTTCTGTGGTGGATCAGGCGTTCTGTGGAGGAGCAGGCATAGCGTGGAGGAGTAAGGGTTCTGTGGAGGAGCAGGTGTTGTGTGGAGGAGCAGGCGTAGGGTGGAGGAGCAGGCGTAGGGTGGAGGAGTAGGCGTTCTGTAGTGCAGTTGGCGTTCTGTGGAGGAGTAGGCGTTCTGTGGAGGAGCAGGCATAGCGTGGAGGAGTAAGCGTTCTGTGGAGATTAACGTTTCTGTGGAGGCTTTAAGCATTCTGTGGAGGAGCAGCAAATATCTTGGCGTAGTAGAGGCTTCTGTTGGAGTTATTGGTGGAGCGAGCGTACGTGTGGAGCTAGCGTTCGTGGTGGAGCAGGCGTTTCTGTGGTGGAGCGAGGCGTTCTGTGGTTGAGCAGGCTATCTGTGAAGGAGCAGGCATAGCGTGGAGAGTAAGGGTTCTGTGAGGTGCAGGCATTCTGTGGAGGAGCAGGCGTTCTGTGGTGGAGCAGTGCGTTCCTTGGAGGAGCAGGCATAGCGTGGAGGAGTAAGGGTTCTGTGGAGGAGCAGATGTTCTGTGGAGGAGCAGGCGTTCTGTGGTGGAGCAGGCGTTCTGTGGAGGAGCAGGCATAGCGTGGAGGAGTAAGGGTTCTGTGGAGGAGCAGGCATTCTGTGGTGGAGCAGGCGTTCTGTGGTGGATCAGGCGTTCTGTGGAGGAGCAGGCATAGCGTGGAGGAGTAAGGGTTCTGTGGAGGAGCAGGCGTTCTGTGGAGGAGCAGGCGTTCTGTGGTGGAGCAGGCATTCTGTGAAGGAGCAGGCATAGCGTGGAGGAGTAAGGGTTCTGTGGAGGAGCAGGTGTTGTGTGGAGGAGCAGGCGTTCTGTGGAGAAGCAGGCGTTCTGTGGAGGAGTAAGCGTTCTGCAGTTTTTTTAAAACTCTTTCTCAGACTTTCTTTTTACACAAACTTAATTTCTTTATTCCTATGTTTTTTTATTTATTTGCCCCATAAGGGGACATAGACGTGAGATCATTTGATCACTTTTATAATGCACTACACTACCTATGTAGTGTGTAATGCTGTCAGTATACTGGCCTAACAGAAGGATACTACAGGCAGCCCAGGCCCCCAGTTGTCTGTGATGTCATTGCTTCCCGCAATGGCTGGATGGGCCCAAATGTTTGACATTGGATTGGAACTTTTCCGGGCTAGTGCTGGGGTTGGGCTGTGGTAACAGCTTAACCCTATGCCCTGCTATGTTCTTCTGATGCCACGTCGTAGAAAGGCATTACATCAGAAGAAGTACCCTTAAAGAGTGCCAAAAAAACTGAATATGGTGGTCATAAAGGGGTTAACCTAAACTACAGTAAATTGGATACTGCAGAACATTTTTTTGAAGAAACCATGGTGGGGAACACGCTGCTATCATGTAATTAGCATGTACACATGCTGCATAGTCAATGAACATGGAGGTTTTCACAACAGCATGACAGTAGATACATCATAGTAAATGAGTCCAACCAGGGTTTCTTTCAAATAAACCACTTCCAGAGAAAACATGGTTAATTCTAAGACTGTAAATGAATAAGAAATAAATTCTTTTACAAACAGCCTTAATCTAGGGTGCACACGTTACAGCTATGCCTTATCTGGAACTTATTTTAAGCTAGTCCTACAGAAAATATATTACTGTAACTTACACATGTAAAAGTTCAGGGGTGTAGGACTCATCGTAGTAAGACTGAAGAATCCACATTTGAATACTACACTAGGGAAATCACTTTACTTTATGCTGACCTTCATATTCACGGATGGTAGACCCCTAAGACTTACATGTTCTTCTGATGAGGTAGAGTCCTTTGCTACATATCCAAGAATCGCCACAATTTATTGAAAAAGGGTATTTTTAAAAATATGTTAATGAGCCTGAGGGGCTCTGGGACGTCAAAGGAGCCCCACAGTGCTCTGCTGTCTTTTATTCACTCTCTTCTCTTTTAGTCACTTTATTCACTTGTCTATTTATTCACTTCTCCAGTACGGGACTGGCGGCCCAGTCACTCTCCTACATCACGCCTGTGGGGTCACCTGACTCGCTGTAAATCCCGTAGTAGTATTGTACTTTTACAGAGAATGTTGATTTACACATGTACCTTTTTCTCCATCCTTTTCTACGGACTCCGGGCATGCGCAATTACGGATGTGACCGACATGCATGTGCTGTAATCTTTCAGGCGCCATGTTGAAATACTATTTAAACCCGCCTCCTGTAAGTGTTATTTGTACCCCCTGAGGAAGCGAAATTCCCGTTGAGCATGTTCTACTACATCCATACATTTACACTCACAGCTCTTCTACATCCATACATTTTCACACACAGCTCTGCTTCATCCATATAGTTACACACTCAGCCCTGCTTCATCCATACAGTTACACATACAGCTCTACTTCATCCATACAGTTGCACACAGCTCTACTATACACATGAAGACACAAACACAGCTCTACAATACACATGAAAACATACAGAGCTCTACTATACACATGAAAACACACAAAGCTCTACTATACACATTAAGACACAAACACAGCTCTACTATACACATGAAGACACACACAGCTCTACTATACACATTAAGACACAAACACAGCTCTACTATACACATGAAGACACACACAGCTCTACTATACACATGAAGACACAAACACAGCTCTACTATACACATAAAGACACACAAAGCTCTACTATGCACATGAAGACACACACAGCTCTACTATACACATGAAGACACACACAGCTCTACTATATACATGAAGACACACACAGCTCTACTATACACATGAAGACACACACAGCTCTACTATACACATAAAGACACACACAGCACTACTATGCACGTGAAGACACACACAGCTCTACTATACACAAGAAGACACACACAGCTCTACTATGCACATGAGGATACACACAGCTCTACTAAACACACACAGAACCCCTTCCCCTCTTCTTCTTCCCCTGTCCTAATGCAGCATGCCCCCATTCTCAGCAGTATGTAGTGATGTAAGAAGCATGTAATCAGTCACAGGATTCTGACATCACCGCAGGTCCTGTAGGACACCCGGGAGAGGGGAGAGCAGTCCGGAGGCTCTCCTCTCTGGGAGATCGGGTGCAGCTCTATATCAGGGCATCACCCGATCTATATTACAGCAGTCAGGAGGGTCTGGCAGTGCTGGATCCTCCTGACCTTCCGTCTATAAGACGCAGGCACTTTTAGCAAGATTTTTTCTTGCTAAAAAATGTTTCTTATAGTCCAAAAATAATGGTACATGAATTTCATGTTTTTTTTAAATGAACAGTAGACTCTTTGGTAGTTTTTTCTTTGGTAATATGTTCAGCTTTGGAGTAGTTCCCTGTCTGTGATGCAAGGTGGAGATGACCCCAGAATGTAGCAATATGTTGAGAATGTGGTATCTAAGATTCCTATCAGTGTTAGAGCCAGGATTCTGACATTGAATAAAAGGTCCTTTGAATCTATCCGCAGTCCTTGTTACAGTTCACACTTGTCCGAGCTTGAGTGTATTCTGTCTGCTTATATCTGGAATCTTCTGACCCTTGGCTTGTCTCACTGGTTATCATTTATATTTGTTTGTCTTGGCCTCATCTGTTGATATCATTTAGTATCATAGACTGGTGCCCAGTTACTGGCCACTGCCTTGGGTGATTTCGACTAAGTATGTCTGGTGGGTTCACTTTTAGGGCCCATAATCTTCTTGCATCTTTCTGTTCCCAGTATAATTCCTAGTCAAATATAACTGTAAGTATAATGAAAAATGTTACAATTTTCCAATGTACTTTCTGTATCAAATCCTCACAGTTTTCTCTGGGTTTTCTCTGAGTTTTCTAGATCTCTGCTTGCTCTCATTCCATAGAAAACTTTTGTTCACTTCCTATGGATAGTGATCAGTTCTTGGTCAAACAGGTGCACAGCTCGTTACAACATATAGATCTGATTAATCTAAGTGATAATAACGAGCTGTGCACTTGCGTGACATCACATGACCATGGACAGATTTAGGAAAGGAAACATTGGATACAAGCTTTGATAAACTTTCTGTATACCTGGGCTTCACTAGTAAAAAATTTGGAACTTCAACAGTACTACAGGGTCTAAAATCATGCCCAAAAAAGAACCTGTTGAGGCAAAAAGTCATCTTAGAGTAATTTCCCAGGTGGTACAATTGAAGCAAACACTGGTAGTGGCTTTTAGCAGCAGGTGTCTGCTGTATAACACACAGCAGACTTCTGCTCTCTATGGGAGCTCTATGGGACACAGCTAATGTGTCCTATCTGTACACACCTCAGCTCAGTAATAGTACTTCATGCTGTCAGTAAGGTGTTCAACACATAGAGAAGTTACTTTCTTACTACAGAAAGACCCTGTACTCAACTTTATCCAAACGCTTGCTATATAGAATAGACATATTGTTACAATGAAGGAGATAACAGACCGTGAGATTTCAGACAAAAATTGCTAAACTTTTTCAAATAATTTGGTAAAGTGCCACAATAAACAAATTAATTCAGGACCTAAACAATTATATTTTCAGCAACGATGACTTTGGCTATAGGCAACAAAGTTGAAGCAACACACAAGCCTATCATGATCAACCTATCCATGGTGCTGTTCTACAGGATGCCTACAACCCTCATAAGGAAGACTATAATGTATGCAATATTATTAAACTATACAATAAATGGAATGGACAGACAAATGGACGAATGGACGTAGATAAATGTCAGAACCGGTAAATTCTGATACAGTTTCTCACTTGCTTCCTTGATTCAATTTATAATATTCCACAACTACTCGCCTTCCACAATGCCGGTGATTTAATTGGTACTTATACAATTTAACGGGCTTGTTTCTACCATTAATCGTTCATAATGAAATAGCTTAATTGCTATAATTGGTGGTGTGTCTGAAATCCATTTTGAATTATTTTCCTAGTTGATACCGGCTGTTCTGTGAGGGTCAGGAATTAATCATTCCTATTTAAAACACAATCACCATCAATTTATTCTCCTTTCCTTTAAAGCTCACATAAGGAACTTTCTTTTTTGTTTTTCATATTCATCACTTTTTTTCTACTGTTGAGCAGACAAAGTAATAAACATGATGTGCTTAGGAATATTATTATTGAATAAAGAGGGGTCAAGGATAAAGCTACTTCTGATGATTTTTGTGCTGTTAACCGAATATGTTGTTTTTACAGAGGTTCGCTGGAGCTTCTGACTTTTTAATCTTATCCACATTTACAAAAGGTGAACTGAGTGCAGGGCCAATGAGAGGCAGAATGTTTCATTTCCTACATAGCGGTGCACAGACACATTGTGTTACAGTATAAATACCAGTTTTCAGAGATAGATGCCAGACAAAAGAGAACACAAAGCTGTCAAGATACAAAAATTCCATGTTATTTTTGCACAAAAAATCCAGATAATTTGAAATGTAAGTACAGGCAGTTCCCTACTTAAGAACACCCGACTTACAGACGACCCCTAGTTACAAACTGACCTGTGTTAATTGGTAATTTACTGTACTTTAGCCTTAGGCTACAATTTACCTCTATAACAGTTATTAAAGGGGTCTGCAATGAAGCTTTATTGATAATCCTGGTTCTTATGACAACCCAACATTTTTGAAATCCAATTGTCACAAAGACCAAAATAAATTTGTCTGGAGTTACAATTATAAAATATACAGTTCCGACTTACACACAAATTCAACTTAAGAACAAACCTACAGAACCTATCTTGTACGTAACCTGGGGACTGCCTGTATAAAGATCCTTTTTCTTATCTCACGATTTTTCTCCAGGACATCCCAGGAGACCCCAGGACAAGGCATGATACCAACTAAACTTTATCTAGATGGCAATAACATTTTTGGAATCTAGAGACCCCTTTTCTCAAGTTCACAGCATTGTTTTATTAGGATGTTAATAAAGTTGAGATGGATAAGATCCTTGTCAATTATATTAAGGGGGTCATTTATCCTATTTTCTCCTTCTCTGCGCTCTTTTTGCACTTGTTGTGAGTCTATTTTTTGGACCTCATTTGTCTTTGTCGTTTTGGCTTTGTCAAAGGCACAAATTTTAAAAGAGGCGCAATTTGTTGCGCAAATCATACCATTGCCTTTCCTAAGCATGGTCAGGACTGGTGTGTTATTGCGCAATTATTTGCGCCCATTTAGGCGCAATAGTATAATAAATAACAAACATCTGTAAAGATGTGCAATGTAATGACAAATACGGCACAACAATACATGGCGAATTGAGGCGTAAGATTAAAAAAAAAGCACAAAATAGGCGCACAACAGCCATTGTGGCAGATTTACTTACCCGGTCCATTCGCGATCCAGCGGCGTGTTCTCTGCGTTGGGTTCGGGTCTTCCGGCGATTCACCAAGGCAGTTCCTCCGACGTCCACCATGTGTTGCTGCGGCATTGAAGTCTGCCGAGGTCCGCCGGAGTTCACGTTCCGTTGGTGGGTGCTGGTAAGCGCGTGTCCAGCGACACTTTCTTTTTTTTTAATGCGGCGGTTTTTCCAAATCCGTCGGGTTTTTGTTCGGCCACGCCCCCCCGATTTTCATGCGCCAAAAACCCAGGGCAATTCAGGGAAAATCGTCACAAAACTGAAAAATTCGGGTATCACTTAGTAAATGACCCCCATTATGTAGCAAAAAGGTACAAAAACAACAATGGAAGGGAAAGATAAAGGACTCCCTAAGGGTATCTATTATCATCAGTGGCTCAGTTCTTTTCCAGATATCTACAGTTCTGGTTCTTTACTTATTTGGGGCTTCAGTGATCCCTCATGTGGGTGGCCACATAGCAGAGGATCCTAATACCACCATAAGATCCTATCTTTTATGCTTAAAATTGTGTTGTGTCTGATTTAATGCAAGGCCATAAAAAGGTGAGCACCTTATCTTTTTATAATTACTAAAAACTATCTGACGTACTTATCCTCTCTTATTGCTGTCTCAGTGCTGTCTCTGTTCCTACAAACAGAATAAAGAGAAGAAACCTGTGGCCAATTTGTCTGGAAAAATTTGAAGCCAAGTAGAACTGTCATGCTTTATAAAAAAAAAAAAAAAATCCTTCTTTACATCTGGGAAATATGTAAGTATGTTTTTCTGGATGGGCTAAGGAAAAACATGCTTCTCAGTTACCTTGTAACCCAGTCACCTTACCATCAAGCATGACTTTCATAAAGCCGAATCACATGTTACGGGGTTGAAGCCAGTATATCTATTTCAGAAGGAACAGATTCCCAACTGTAAACAGCACTGTTTCAATATGGTTGCTTCTCTTCAGTACAGTGTAGGGAACTGGTTTGGCTGAGTGAGAAGCTTTTGACCAAGATCAGGAAGTAAGAGTTATCCTTACAGAGACTTTGCCTATTAAGGCCGCCTTGCAGGCAAATGGAGACCTATAGCCATTGATGCTCCACCTGGGGATTATGGACATTGCCTCTATAGCTCCCTAGCCGGATCAAATGATCACTCTAATCAATCTAAGTAGAGATAGTAGGGCAAGCTAACCCGTTCTTTTACTCCTTAACGACTTGGGTTTTTTTTTTGTTTTACATATTTTGCTCCCCACCTTCAAAAGTCTATATGTACAGAGCTGTATGAGGGCTATTTTTAGTGTAACAATATATACTATTCAGTAGCAATATTTAAAATTTCATGCTGTGTACTGGGAATTGGGGAATATATTCCAAATTTAGTGAAATTGTAATGGGCTCTGCCGTTACACCTTTCAGTTTTTAGTTCCAAATGACTTTTAGCAGGATGGGATGAAATTTACATTGATACCATTTGTGGGACTGTACAGCCTTTTGTCATTTTCTATTTCAATTTATCTGTTGCAAAATGACAAACAAAGTGGTGTTTTGGACATTGGAGTGCTGTTTTCTGTTATGTGGCTCACCGTTTTTATATATTGATAGATCAGGACTTTTGTGATGCAGTGATACCTAAAATGTTTAGAATTTTTTGGTTTCTTTTCTTTTATTATTTTAAAATGAAATAAATCTGTTATATTCTGCAACTCCATCTCCTGCCCTCTTATGGATGGGAGCAGCAGGCTGGAGGACTGTTGCTTTTGATTTAATGAAAATGGTGAAGACCTGAATACATATTGGTAGTAAATAACATAATTAAACCTTTAATGTCTATTTCCCTGTAAATCCCAAATTCTGTAAATTGCAAAGTGGGGCTTCATAGGTCAGACTTCTGCACCACCCACAGATTACTGCTCAAAATATGATCAGGGAAATATTATATTGTAGCAATAAAAAGCTATGTTTGGTCTGCAGCAATCAAGTAAATGATGTATGTAAAAGTAAATTAACATTTAAAAGACCAAAAATTACCCATCCAAACATTGTCCAGATCAAGACCCCATCAGTTAATATCTATTATTGTCTGATATTTCTTTACATTTTATCCCCTGTTGCTAGTTTTTTAGTTGTTTTTCCTTGGATAACTTTTGAAAATATTCACTTGCCATTTGCTGACTCATGGCTTGTTTACCCCTTAAGGACGCAGCCTTTTTTTGTTTTTGAGTTTCCATTTCCACTCCAAACTTTCAAAAACCACTTCTATTATTCCGTACACAGAGCTTTATGAGGGCTTGTTTTCTGATTAACAAATTGTAATAGTGATGGTATTTAATATTTTGTGTACTGGGAAGGTGGAAAAAATTCTGAATACAGTGATAAAATGTATTTGCACCATTTGTGGGCGCTGTGGCTTTCATTGTGCGCTACAAATGACACCTCCTCTTTATTTTTTGAACTAGTACAATCCCAAGAATATTATATTTATAAAGATAAAGCCAGCCCCCCTAGTATATAGCCAGCCATCCCCCCCCCTACATAGCCAGCCAGCCAGATCCTAGTATAAAGCCAGCCAGCCCCCTGTAGTATATATAATGCCAGCCCCTGTAGTATATAGTATGCCAGCACCTGTAGTATACAGCCTGCTGCTCCCCCCAGTATATATGCTGCAGCCCCTGCCCCCAACATAAAGCCTGTAGGAAAAAAACAACAGTGTACTCCCCCCGGCATGTCCTCTTCTATACAGCGATGCTCCGGCATCGGCTCTGTGTCCCTGCGCTGTCCATTGCAGACATCATGACATCAGCCGCTTGCTGACATCATAGTGTGGGGTGATGTCTGTGCACATAGTAGAATGTCAGCAATCAGCTGACGTCACGATGCCTGCGACGGACCGTGCAGGAACACAAAACCAATGCCAGAGCCTCAATGCGTGTAAGAGGACCTGCCAAGGGGTATATAAGGTATGTTTTAATAGATTTTTAAAAATGCATCTGTATTACACTGTGTAAGGTGAAGAAGAGCTTGAACAAGCGATCAGTGGATCGCTTGTTCAAGCCAACCCGTAAAAGTAATTAAAAAAGTTAAAAACATTAAATAAAAACATTTTTTAATAAAAAGAATTAATTAAATAAAGTTACAGTCCCCTAAACACAAACATTCCCTATACAAATGTAATAAAGTAAAAACCCCACAAAATCGCCAAAAACCCCCACATATTTGGTATTGCCGTGTCCATAACAAACTGTACAATAACTCTGAAACATTATTGGGCCTTCAGGGTGAACGCCGTAAAAAACAAAACCCAAAAAACTCACCAAAAATGTACATTTTTCATAAAATCTCTTCACAAAAATGTTCTAAAAAGTCATCAAAAAAAGTTATGTGCGCCAAAATGGAACCACTGAAAAGGACAACTCTAAACATAAAAAATAAGCCCTAAACTAGCTCTGTCAACCAAACAATCTTAAAGTTACATCTCCGAAAAGATGGTGATGCAAAAACAAATGAGATTTCCTCTATATTAGTTTTCTTCCAGTAAAATTATAAAAATAAATGAAAAACTATATAAATGAGGTATCACCGTAATCGCAGTGATCTATGGAATAAAGATAATATAGTATTTTTAATGTATGTTGTACGACCCACAAAAAATACAAAAAGAAAGGAAACCAAAATTGACAATTTTCTTTTCACCCATACATTCAAGAGTTAATAAAATCTCATCAATAAGCTAATGACCCACTAAAATGAAATATTTGTAAAGTGCATCTCATGTCACAAGGTAAGCCATTATGTGTCCAAATTGCCAAAAAAATAAAGATTGTATGGCCAATAAAAAGGGACAATGCATAAGCTGCTGTGAATGGTGCAGCTTCCCCTTGATGCTCTGGCGTGTGCCCATACAGCAGGTTACCACCACGTATAGGGTATTGTTATACTCAGGAGAGATTGAGGATCAAACTTAGTGGAGCGTTTTGGTATTTTATCCACTGAGAATTTGTACATTTTATGAAAAACACATTCATTTAGCCAAAAAAATGTTAATTTCAAAATTGCATCTGATATTGTTTTAAAACAATCAAAGGGTTAACAAACTTCCTAAAAGTTGTTTTAGGTACGTTGAGGGGTGTAGTTTCTATAATGGGGTAATTTATAGGGTTTTACTTTTATTTAGGTCTCTCAAAGTGACTTGAAACCTGAGCAGGTCCCTCAATAGCAGAATTTAGCATTTTTTATGAAAATGTGAAAAATCGCACCTAATGTTCAAAGCCCCATAACATCCTACAAAAATAAGAGTATGCATACAAATCCATGTCCACATAAAGTAGAGGGGGAATCAGGGGACCCAGAGCAGGAGCTCCAATGACAATCCATCTCTATCCACCCCTTCCCGCTCCTCCTGATGTTGCTTTAAAATGGTGCTGAGAATGGCACATCCTGGGCTCTATAAATCTGCCCTTAAATCTGATTGTACGCTGTAAAAGTGTGCAGGGAGAACCCCCAACTGGTTACATCCCATTGTCAGTTTATTAAGCATTTCTTAGAAATAACAAACACATGATACAATCAGGAAGTATAAGAACAGATAATCCAGGAGGGTTAAAGTTTGGGCATTGTAAGTATTAAATATCACAAACATACCACAAGAGAGAACAGACCCTTGAAATAGCAAAATGCTGCAATTTACATAAATATGAGGTTGGTTCTTGTCCACTCCTTCATGCTATCATATATAATTGTTATTTAATAGCCTTGTTTATTATTAGTAATATAATTAACCTGTGGAGCAATGGATGAAGTGAGAGGATGGTATTCATTAAAAGCAGAACCCTGGCTGGAAAGATGAATGAGTCATTGGCATATTATGGGTTTCAGCATAAAGAAGTTATGAACCCTGCTCTAACCCCTCTTGGTCTGTTGTCATGACAACATCTTCACCCGAAAAAACACTGGTTTATTCAGTGGCTATTTTTCTAAATATAAATATTCAATGATCATACAATGATGAGTTGTATTGATCCTGCTTGTTTGCACCTCATCCTACATATTTGTAAATCTCAGAAATGTTTTTTTATTTGGTTTCTGGCTGTTTGTTAACAGTTCTTTAATACTGTACCTGTTAATGTGTATTGGTAGACATGAATTCCATATGAACTTTGGATTTTCACATTTACCAAGCTGTTTA
Organism: Engystomops pustulosus; assembly: GCA_019512145.1. Classification (NCBI taxonomy): domain Eukaryota; kingdom Metazoa; phylum Chordata; class Amphibia; order Anura; family Leptodactylidae; genus Engystomops; species Engystomops pustulosus. Next base: position 16,747 of record WNYA01001339.1, on the reverse strand, counting down.
TTTTAATTAAAAGCGGCAATTCTCAATGACATTAAGGCTGTTCCTTCTCTGGTTACTGCTCGTCAATTTAGCTCTCTGTCAAATTAGTGTCTTGTTGACATACTGGTTTGTCGACTTAATGCGCTTCACCCTCCAGGATCTTATCTACACATTTTAATATGGGTTGATAATTTTCCTCTACATTTGCTTGTCATTTACACTACATTCACTTCACAGTTTCTAAATTACAGTCATTCTGCATTCCATATTTCATTGTGCATGACAGCCGCGACGGCTAAGTAAAAGAGGAGAAAAGAAAGGTCCTTTTGTTGACAGAGGAAACATTACATTAGATGGACAAATTATTTAAACCTCCAATTAGTAAGGAGGGTCCTTTCATGTTATCCGGCTATATCCCTGCAGGGGCTATTTACTCTGCAATGATCTATCTTTCCAAGCTTCTACAACAATGTGCCTGTACATGGCCTGTTTTTCAGACCATTCAGATTTGAAACAAAAATCAGGTTCTGCATAGGAATATATCTTGAGTATTTCTGATAGCCATCATATGATAAATATTTCTTATAACTACATGAAATATTTCAGTGGAAACAATAATCAGTAAGACTGAACATATAAACATGTCTAGTTCATTATGGAATGGTGAAACATTGGGGCAATCATCAGGGCATTTACTAGTTTTTTGATGTATAAACCCTGAAATAAATGCATTTCTTAGAGAACCGCCAGTGATTGTGATTATTTTTCAATTTATACCATCTTAATGTCAAGGGAAAAGCAAAAAAATGAAGGGAGTGTGGCTGGTGGCATAGTGGGCCTGAACCGGGAGTCTGCGCACCAGCATCGCAGCCGGCAGCCAAATACATAGTAAGGAGGGTGGAGTCTCCTGATGTATCCGGTTGGTGCCAGATGGGTAGGGATTTAATCATGTGCCGTGACCCAAACCACCAGCATATGATAAATCTTCCCCATTGAATTGGATAAACTTTATGCAAATTAGCTTTCCTCCATTAGGAATAATTGTGCAAAAGAGAATGGCTTTTGTGCTCATGGCGCTTCTTCCAATTTGCTTGTGTGCTAAGGAAAGTGTTAGAATTGGGTTAAATAGCAGCTAACACATTCCTTAGCACACAAGCTAGCCAGCAGAAGTACCATGAGTGTGAAACAGCTGTTGGTTTTTGCACTTTGTTGGTGTCCTGCACAATCCTTCCCCCCTTTCTCTATGTCTGTATTGGTTTTGTAAGTATTGCTGAATAAATGACAAGCTAAGAAGGCAATTTTGGTGAGTGCCATTCAATTATTTTTATCTGGTGCTTCTTAATGGTTGTTGCATTTCAACATGACTAATCTATCACCAATTACTTGTAGGGGTTGTCTCAAGGATGGGGGTAACTAGGTGATTGTGTGGGTCTGACCGCTGAGACCTCCAACAATCATGAGAACCAGCACATTTACATTATTTTGCTTTTCAGTGGTCGCTTGCTAGATTTCCAATCTTGTTTGGCCACTGATTTTAAGCTACTTATTTGTGACAGTGTTCTCACAATTTATCTGGGCACTGTATGGCACTTTGTATTGTATAGTAATGGTTAGATGTTATAAACTATGTGTGTATGTATGTATTGTATGTAAAGCTTATGTAGGCACTATATACACTATAGCAGTGGTGGCTAACCTATGGCACTGGTGCCAGAGGTGGCACTCGGAGCCCTTTCTGTAGTCACCAGAGATGACTCTATGTATATTCCTGCAGTCCCAGCAGGCCCAGCTCCAGCAACCGGCATACCTGGGCAAGTGCCGGGGCCCAGAGAGCTGCCGGGGGCCCACACACACTGTGCACATCTTCACTTCCTGTTTTGACTGAGGAAGTGTCCTGTGCCCTGCACTGTTCCTCCCTCACTCGGACAAGGCACAGGAGAGTTAGAGGCTGCTGAGCAGCCTGTGAGATACAGCACATAATAGGTTAACCCACACTTCCCCCATCTCTTCTTCACACGGAGCTGCAGTATAGCAGAGATCTGGCAGCTTAGAGATCGGGACGAAGAGATGGAGGAGGAGGAGGAAGAGAAGCCTGAAGACTCCTCTGTGTGATGCCAGGGCTGCTGCAGACACCATAGGGTGTAATGGTATGTCACATGTATGGCTGTGTATGACTGATCCATATGGTGAGTGTATGGTATGTGTGATGATGTGTTTGCCTCCATGCTTGTCTGTATGTATCTGTCTGTATGTAGCTATACTTGCTGCATGTGTGACTGCCTGTATATGTCTTGCTGCATGTGTGACTGCCTGTATATGTCTTGCTGCATGTGTGACTGCCTCTATATGTCTTGCTGCATATGGAGGTTTTCACAACAGCATGACAGTAGATACATCATAGTAAATGAGTCCAACCAGGGTTTCTTTCAAATAAACCACTTCCAGGGAAAACATGGTTAATTCTAAGACTGTAAATGAATAAGAAATAAATTCTTTTACAAACAGCCTTAATCTAGGGTGCACACGTTACAGCTATGCCTTATCTGGAACTTATTTTAAGCTAGTCCTGCAGAAAATATATTACTGTAACTTACACATGTAAAAGTTCAGGGGTGTAAGACTCATCGTAGTAAGACTGAAGAATCCACATTTGAATACTACACTAGGGAAATCACTTTACTTTATGCTGACCTTCATATTCACGGATGGTAGACCCCTAAGACTTACATGTTCTTCTGATTAGGTAGAGTCCTTTCCTACATATCCAAGAATCGCCACAATTTGGTGAAAAAAGGTATTTTAAAAAATATGTTAATGAGCCTGAGGGGCTCTGGGACGTCAAAGGAGCCCCTCAGTGCTCTGCTGTCTTTTATTCACTCTCCTCTCTTTTAGTCACTTTATTCACTTGTCTATTTATTCACTTCTCCAGTACGGGACTGGCGGCCCAGTCACGCTCCTACACCACGCCTGTGGCATCACCTGGCTCGCTGCAAATCCTGTAGTAGTATTGTACTTTTACAGAGAGTGTTGATTTATACATGCACCTTTTTCTCCATCCTTTTCTACTGATATAGATATATATACATATATGTGAAGCGAGCATGGAATTGCGCATAAGCAGTAGATCCTGATGGCTCATCTTTGCTCCATCAAGGTGCCACGCACTGCACATGTCCAGATCTCTGATAGCGCTGTCGGACTCCGGGCATGCGCAATTACGGATGTGACCGACATGCATGTGCTGTAATCTTTCAGGCGCCATGTTGAAATACTATTTAAACCCGCCTCCTGTAAGTGTTATTTGTACCCCCTGAGGAAGCGAAATGCCCGTTGAGCATGTTCTGCTACATCCATACATTTACACACACAGCTCTTCTACATCCATACATTTTCACACACAGCTCTGCTTCATCCATACAGTTACACACAGCTCTACTATACACATGAAGACACACACAGCTCTACTATACACATGAAGACACAAACACAGCTCTACTATAAACATAAAGATACACAAAGCTCTACTATGCACATGAAGACACACACAGCTCTACTATACACATGAAGACACACACCGCTCTGCTATACACATGAAGACACACACAGATCTACTATACACATGAAGACACACACAGTTCTACTATACACATAAAGCCACACACAGCTCTACTATACACATGAAGACACACACAGCTCTACTATACACATAAAGACACACACAGCTCTACTTTGCACATGAAGACACACACAGCCTACTATACACATGAAGACACACACAGCTCTACTATGCACTTGAAGATACACACAGCTCTACTAAACACACACAGAACCCCTTCCCCTCTTCTTCTTACCCTGTCCTAACGCAGCATGCCCCCATTCTCAGCAGTATGTAGTGATGTAAGAAGCATGTAATCAGTCACATGATTCTGACATCACCGCAGGTCCTGTAGGACACCCGGGAGAGGGGAGAGCAGTCCGGAGGCTCTCCTCTCTGGGAGATCGGGTGCAGATCTATATCAGGGCATCACCCGATCTATATTACAGCAGTCAGGAGGGTCTGGCAGTGCTGGATCCTCCTGACCTTCCGTCTATAAGACACAGGCACTTTTAGCAAGATTTTTTCCAAAAAATAGTCCAAAAAATATGGTACATGAATTTCATGTTTTTTTTAAATGAACAGTAAACTCTTTGGTAGTTTTTTCTTTGGTAATATGTTCAGCTTTGGAGTAGTTCCCTGTCTGTGATGCAAGGTGGAGATGACCCCAGAATGTAGCAATATGTTGAGGATATGAAATCTAAGATTCCTATCAGTGTTAGAGCCAGGATTCTGACATTGAATAAAAGGTCCTTTGAATCTATCCGCAGTCCTTGTTACAGTTCACACTTATCCGAGCTTGAGTGTTCTGTCTGCTTATATCTGGAATCTTCTGACCCTTGGCTTGTCTCACTGGTTATCATTTATATTTGTTTGTCTTGGCCTCATCTGTTGATATCATTTAGCATCAGAGACTGGTGCCCAGTTACTGGCCACTGCCTTGGGTGATTTCGACTAAGTATGTCTGGTGGGTTCACTTTTAGGGCCCATAATGTGCTTTCATCTTTCTGTTCCCAGTATTATATTCCTAGTCAAATATAACTGTAAGTATAATGAAAAATGTTACAATTTCCCAATGTACTTTCTGTATCAAATCCTCACAGTTTTCTCTGGGTTTTCTCTGAGTTTTCTAGATCTCTGCTTGCTCTCATTCCATAGAAAACTTTTGTGGATAGTGATCAGTTCTTGGTCAAACAGGTGCACAGCTCGTTACAACATACAGATCTGATTATTCTAAGTGATAATAACGAGCTGTGCACTTGTGTGACATCACATGACCATGGACAGATTTAGGAAAGGAAACATTGGATACAAGCTTTGATAAACTTTCTGTATACCTGGGCTTCACTAGTAAAAAATTTGGAACTTCAACAGTACTACAGGGTCTAAAGTCATGCCCAAAAAAGAACCTGTTGAGGCAAAAAGTCATCTTAGAGTAATTTCCCAGGTGGTACAATTGAAGCAAACACTGGTAGTGGCTTTTAGCAGCAGGTGTCTGCTGTATAACACACAGCAGACTTCTGCTCTCTATGGGAGCTCTATGGGACACAGCTAATGTGTCCTATCTGTACACACCTCAGCTCAGTACTAGTACTTCATGCTGTCAGTAAGGTGTTCAACACATAGAGAAGTTACTTTCTTACTACAGAAAGACCCTGTACCCAACTTTATCCAAACGCTTGCTATATAGAATAGACATATTGTTACAATGAAGGAGATAACAGACCGTGAGATTTCAGACAAAAATTGCTAACCTTTTTTGAATAATTTGGTAAAGTGCCACAATAAACAAATTAATTCAGGACCTAAACAATTTATATTTTCAGCAATGATGACTTTGGCTATAGGCAACAAAGTTGAAGCAACACACAAGCCTATCATGATCAACCTATCCATGGTGCTGTTCTACAGGATGCCTACAACCTTCATAAGGAAGACTATAATGTATGCAATATTATTAAACAATACAATAAATGGAATGGACAGACATTGTCTGTAGGACGTAGATAAATGTCAGAACCGGTAAATTCTGATACAGTTTCTCACTTGCTTCCTTGATTCAATTTATAATATTCCACAACTACTCGCCTTCCACAATGCCGGTGATTTAATTGGTACTTATACAATTTAACGGGCTTGTTTCTACCATTAATCGTTCATAATGAAATAGCTTAATTGCTATAATTGGTGGTGTGTCTGAAATCCATTTTGAATTATTTTCCTAGTTGATACCGGCTGTTCTGTGAGGGTCAGGAATTAATCATTCCTATTTAAAACACAATCACCATCAATTTATTCTCCTTTCCTTTAAAGCTCACATAAGGAACTTTCTTTTTTGTTTTTCATATTCATCACTTTTTTTCTACTGTTGAGCAGACAAAGTAATAAACATGATGTGCTTCGGAATATTATTATTGAATAAAGAGGGGTCAAGGATAAAGCTACTTCTGATGATTTTCTGCTGTTAACCGAATATTTTGTTTTTACAGAGGTTCGCTGGAGCTTCTGACTTTTTAATCTTAACCACATTTACAAAAGGTGAACTGAGTGCAGGGCCAATGAGAGGCAGAATGTTTCATTTCCTACATAGCGGTGCACAGACACATTGTGTTACAGTATAAATACCAGTTTTCAGAGATGGATGCCAGACAAAAGAGAACACAAAGCTGTCAAGATACAAAAATTCCATGTTATTTTTGCACAAAAAATCCAGATAATTTGAAATGTAAGTACAGGCAGTTCCCTACTTAAGAACACCCGACTTACAGACGACCCCTAGTTACAAACTGACCTGTGTTAATTGGTAATTTACTGTACTTTAGCCTTAGGCTACAATTTACCTCTATAACAGTTATTAAAGGGGTCTGCAATGAAGCTTTATTGATAATCCTGGTTCTTATGACAACCCAACATTTTTGAAATCCAATTGTCACAAAGACCAAAATAAATTTGTCTGGAGTTACAATTATAAAATATACAGTTCCGACTTACACACAAATTCAACTTAAGAACAAACCTACAGAACCTATCTTGTACGTAACCTGGGGACTGCCTGTATAAAGATCCTTTTTCTTATCTCACGATTTTTCTCCAGGACATCCCAGGAGACCCCAGGACAAGGCATGATACCAACTAAACTTTATCTAGATGGCAATAACATTTTTGGAATCTAGAGACCCCTTTTCTCAAGTTCACAGCATTGTTTTATTAGGATGTTAATAAAGTTGAGATGGATAAGATCCTTGTCAATTATATTAAGGGGGTCATTTATCCTATTTTCTCCTTCTCTGCGCTCTTTTTGCACTTGTTGTGAGTCTATTTTTTGGACCTCATTTGTCTTTGTCGTTTTGGCTTTGTCAAAGGCACAAATTTTAAAAGAGGCGCAATTTGTTGCGCAAATCATACCATTGCCTTTCCTAAGCATGGTCAGGACTGGTGTGTTATTGCGCAATTATTTGCGCCCATTTAGGCGCAATAGTATAATAAATAACAAACATCTGTAAAGATGTGCAATGTAATGACAAATACGGCACAACAATACATGGCGAATTGAGGCGTAAGATTAAAAAAAAAGCACAAAATAGGCGCACAACAGCCATTGTGGCAGATTTACTTACCCGGTCCATTCGCGATCCAGCGGCGTGTTCTCTGCGTTGGGTTCGGGTCTTCCGGCGATTCACCAAGGCAGTTCCTCCGACGTCCACCATGTGTTGCTGCGGCATTGAAGTCTGCCGAGGTCCGCCGGAGTTCACGTTCCGTTGGTGGGTGCTGGTAAGCGCGTGTCCAGCGACACTTTCTTTTTTTTTAATGCGGCGGTTTTTCCAAATCCGTCGGGTTTTTGTTCGGCCACGCCCCCCCGATTTTCATGCGCCAAAAACCCAGGGCAATTCAGGGAAAATCGTCACAAAACTGAAAAATTCGGGTATCACTTAGTAAATGACCCCCATTATGTAGCAAAAAGGTACAAAAACAACAATGGAAGGGAAAGATAAAGGACTCCCTAAGGGTATCTATTATCATCAGTGGCTCAGTTCTTTTCCAGATATCTACAGTTCTGGTTCTTTACTTATTTGGGGCTTCAGTGATCCCTCATGTGGGTGGCCACATAGCAGAGGATCCTAATACCACCATAAGATCCTATCTTTTATGCTTAAAATTGTGTTGTGTCTGATTTAATGCAAGGCCATAAAAAGGTGAGCACCTTATCTTTTTATAATTACTAAAAACTATCTGACGTACTTATCCTCTCTTATTGCTGTCTCAGTGCTGTCTCTGTTCCTACAAACAGAATAAAGAGAAGAAACCTGTGGCCAATTTGTCTGGAAAAATTTGAAGCCAAGTAGAACTGTCATGCTTTATAAAAAAAAAAAAAAAAATCCTTCTTTACATCTGGGAAATATGTAAGTATGTTTTTCTGGATGGGCTAAGGAAAAACATGCTTCTCAGTTACCTTGTAACCCAGTCACCTTACCATCAAGCATGACTTTCATAAAGCCGAATCACATGTTACGGGGTTGAAGCCAGTATATCTATTTCAGAAGGAACAGATTCCCAACTGTAAACAGCACTGTTTCAATATGGTTGCTTCTCTTCAGTACAGTGTAGGGAACTGGTTTGGCTGAGTGAGAAGCTTTTGACCAAGATCAGGAAGTAAGAGTTATCCTTACAGAGACTTTGCCTATTAAGGCCGCCTTGCAGGCAAATGGAGACCTATAGCCATTGATGCTCCACCTGGGGATTATGGACATTGCCTCTATAGCTCCCTAGCCGGATCAAATGATCACTCTAATCAATCTAAGTAGAGATAGTAGGGCAAGCTAACCCGTTCTTTTACTCCTTAACGACTTGGGTTTTTTTTTTGTTTTACATATTTTGCTCCCCACCTTCAAAAGTCTATATGTACAGAGCTGTATGAGGGCTATTTTTAGTGTAACAATATATACTATTCAGTAGCAATATTTAAAATTTCATGCTGTGTACTGGGAATTGGGGAATATATTCCAAATTTAGTGAAATTGTAATGGGCTCTGCCGTTACACCTTTCAGTTTTTAGTTCCAAATGACTTTTAGCAGGATGGGATGAAATTTACATTGATACCATTTGTGGGACTGTACAGCCTTTTGTCATTTTCTATTTCAATTTATCTGTTGCAAAATGACAAACAAAGTGGTGTTTTGGACATTGGAGTGCTGTTTTCTGTTATATGGCTCACCGTTTTTATATATTGATAGATCAGGACTTTTGTTATGCAGTGATACCTAAAATGTTTATAATTTTTTGGTTTCTTTTCTATTATTATTTTAAAATGAAATAAATCTGTTATATTCTGCAACTCCATCTCCTGCCCTCTTATGGATGGGAGCAGCAGGCTGGAGGACTGTTGCTTTTGATTTAATGAAAATGGTGAAGACCTGAATACATATTGGTAGTAAATAACATAATTAAACCTTTAATGTCTATTTCCCTGTAAATCCCAAATTCTGTAAATTGCAAAGTGGGGCTTCATAGGTCAGACTTCAGCACCACCCACAGATTACTGCTCAAAATATGATCAGGGAAATATTATATTGTAGCAATAAAAAGCTATGTTTGGTCTGCAGCAATCAAGTAAATGCTGTATGTAAAAGTAAATTAACATCTAAAAGACCAAAAATTTCCCATCCAAACATTGTCCAGATCAAGACCCCATCAGTTAATATCTATTATTGTCTGATATTTCTTTACATTTTATCCCCTGTTGCTAGTTTTTTAGTTGTTTTTCCTTGGATAACTTTTGAAAATATTCACTTGCCATTTTGGATGTGCTTTCACCCAGTTACCACACAAAACTATTTTATCCTTGTCAAAAAACATGCCAAATACTTATACTTGCTTATTTTTTGTGTCTTCTGATCTAATAACTCTTCCCAACCCCCCTAATGTAACAGTAAATTGAATGTTTATTGTCAGTAGTTTTGATGTTGTTAGTGATTGTGTACTGTATATATGCTCACATGGATTAGCTGGTTTGAATAGACAATAGTTTTCATCTTCTATGTTTTTATGAATAACATGTCCTCAAAAGCATGTGTCATTGTGTGTATACCGAATGGTGTCAGCAAGGTTATAGACAAAGACATGCCGTTACATTTACTTACATTTCTGGACGGAGAGACTCATGGCTTGTTTACCCCTTAAGGACGCAGCCTTTTTTTGTTTTTGAGTTTCCATTTCCACTCCAAACTTTCAAAAACCACTTCTATTTTTCCGTACACAGAGCTTTATGAGGGCTTGTTTTCTACGTAACAAATTGTAATTGTAATAGTGATGGTATTTAATATTCTGTGCTGTGTACTGGGAAGGTGGAAAAAATTCTGAATACAGTGATAAAATGTATTTGCACCATTTGTGGGCGCTGTGGCTTTCATTGTGCGCTACAAATGACACCTCCTCTTTATTTTTTGAACTAGTACAATCCCAAGAATATTATATTTATAAAGATAAAGCCAGCCCCCCTAGTATATAGCCAGCCATCCCCCCCCCTACATAGCCAGCCAGCCAGATCCTAGTATAAAGCCAGCCAGCCCCCTGTAGTATATATAATGCCAGCCCCTGTAGTATATAGTATGCCAGCACCTGTAGTATACAGCCTGCTGCTCCCCCCAGTATATATGCTGCAGCCCCTGCCCCCAACATAAAGCCTGTAGGAAAAAAACAACAGTGTACTCCCCCCGGCATGTCCTCTTCTATACAGCGATGCTCCGGCATCGGCTCTGTGTCCCTGCGCTGTCCATTGCAGACATCATGACATCAGCCGCTTGCTGACATCATAGTGTGGGGTGATGTCTGTGCACATAGTAGAATGTCAGCAATCAGCTGACGTCACGATGCCTGCGACGGACCGTGCAGGAACACAAAACCAATGCCAGAGCCTCAATGCGTGTAAGAGGACCTGCCAAGGGGTATATAAGGTATGTTTTAATAGATTTTTAAAAATGCATCTGTATTACACTGTGTAAGGTGAAGAAGAGCTTGAACAAGCGATCAGTGGATCGCTTGTTCAAGCCAACCCGTAAAAGTAATTAAAAAAGTTAAAAACATTAAATAAAAACATTTTTTAATAAAAAGAATTAATTAAATAAAGTTACAGTCCCCTAAACACAAACATTCCCTATACAAATGTAATAAAGTAAAAACCCCACAAAATCGCCAAAAACCCCCACATATTTGGTATTGCCGTGTCCATAACAAACTGTACAATAACTCTGAAACATTATTGGGCCTTCAGGGTGAACGCCGTAAAAAACAAAACCCAAAAAACTCACCAAAAATGTACATTTTTCATAAAATCTCTTCACAAAAATGTTCTAAAAAGTCATCAAAAAAAGTTATGTGCGCCAAAATGGAACCACTGAAAAGGACAACTCTAAACATAAAAAATAAGCCCTAAACTAGCTCTGTCAACCAAACAATCTTAAAGTTACATCTCCGAAAAGATGGTGATGCAAAAACAAATGAGATTTCCTCTATATTAGTTTTCTTCCAGTAAAATTATAAAAATAAATGAAAAACTATATAAATGAGGTATCACCGTAATCGCAGTGATCTATGGAATAAAGATAATATAGTATTTTTAATGTATGTTGTACGACCCACAAAAAATACAAAAAGAAAGGAAACCAAAATTGACAATTTTCTTTTCACCCATACATTCAAGAGTTAATAAAATCTCATCAATAAGCTAATGACCCACTAAAATGAAATATTTGTAAAGTGCATCTCATGTCACAAGGTAAGCCATTATGTGTCCAAATTGCCAAAAAAATAAAGATTGTATGGCCAATAAAAAGGGACAATGCATAAGCTGCTGTGAATGGTGCAGCTTCCCCTTGATGCTCTGGCGTGTGCCCATACAGCAGGTTACCACCACGTATAGGGTATTGTTATACTCAGGAGAGATTGAGGATCAAACTTAGTGGAGCGTTTTGGTATTTTATCCACTGAGAATTTGTACATTTTATGAAAAACACATTCATTTAGCCAAAAAAATGTTAATTTCAAAATTGCATCTGATATTGTTTTAAAACAATCAAAGGGTTAACAAACTTCCTAAAAGTTGTTTTAGGTACGTTGAGGGGTGTAGTTTCTATAATGGGGTAATTTATAGGGTTTTACTTTTATTTAGGTCTCTCAAAGTGACTTGAAACCTGAGCAGGTCCCTCAATAGCAGAATTTAGCATTTTTTATGAAAATGTGAAAAATCGCACCTAATGTTCAAAGCCCCATAACATCCTACAAAAATAAGAGTATGCATACAAATCCATGTCCACATAAAGTAGAGGGGGAATCAGGGGACCCAGAGCAGGAGCTCCAATGACAATCCATCTCTATCCACCCCTTCCCGCTCCTCCTGATGTTGCTTTAAAATGGTGCTGAGAATGGCACATCCTGGGCTCTATAAATCTGCCCTTAAATCTGATTGTACGCTGTAAAAGTGTGCAGGGAGAACCCCCAACTGGTTACATCCCATTGTCAGTTTATTAAGCATTTCTTAGAAATAACAAACACATGATACAATCAGGAAGTATAAGAACAGATAATCCAGGACGGTTAAAGTTTGGGCATTGTAAGTATTAAATATCACAAACATACCACAAGAGAGAACAGACCCTTGAAATAGCAAAATGCTGCAATTTACATAAATATGAGGTTGGTTCTTGCCCACTCCTTCATGCTATCATATATAATTGTTATTTAATAGCCTTGTTTATTATTAGTAATATAATTAACCTGTGGAGCAATGGATGAAGTGAGAGGATGGTATTCATTAAAAGCAGAACCCTGGCTGGAAAGATGAATGAGTCATTGGCATATTATGGGTTTCAGCATAAAGAAGTTATGAACCCTGCTCTAACCCCTCTTGGTCTGTTGTCATGACAACATCTTCACCCGAAAAAACACTGGTTTATTCAGTGGCTATTTTTCTAAATATAAATATTCAATGATCATACAATGATGAGTTGTATTGATCCTGCTTGTTTGCACCTCATCCTACATATTTGTAAATCTCAGAAATGTTTTTTTATTTGGTTTCTGGCTGTTTGTTAACAGTTCTTTAATACTGTACCTGTTAATGTGTATTGGTAGACATGAATTCCATATGAACTTTGGATTTTCACATTTACCAAGCTGTTTATTTTAATTAAAAGCGGCAATTCTCAATGACATTAAGGCTGTTCCTTCTCTGGTTACTGCTCGTCAATTTAGCTCTCTGTCAAATTAGTGTCTTGTTGACATACTGGTTTGTCGACTTAATGCGCTTCACCCTCCAGGATCTTATCTACACATTTTAATATGGGTTGATAATTTTCCTCTACATTTGCTTGTCATTTACACTACATTCACTTCACAGTTTCTAAATTACAGTCATTCTGCATTCCATATTTCATTGTGCATGACAGCCGCGACGGCTAAGTAAAAGAGGAGAAAAGAAAGGTCCTTTTGTTGACAGAGGAAACATTACATTAGATGGACAAATTATTTAAACCTCCAATTAGTAAGGCGGGTCCTTTCATGTTATCCGGCTATATCCCTGCAGGGGCTATTTACTCTGCAATGATCTATCTTTCCAAGCTTCTACAACAATGTGCCTGTACACGGCCTGTCTTTCAGACCATTCAGATTTGAAACAAAAATCAGGTTCTGCATAGGAATATATCTTGAGTATTTCTGATAGCCATCATATGATAAATATTTCTTATAACTACATGAAATATTTCCGTGGAAACAATAATCAGTAAGACTGAACATATAAACATGTCTAGTTCATTATGGAATGGTGAAACATTGGGGCAATCATCAGGGCATTTACTAGTTTTTTGATGTATAAACCCTGAAATAAATGCATTTCTTAGAGAACCGCCAGTGATTGTGATTATTTTTCAATTTATACCATCTTAATGTCAAGGGAAAAGCAAAAAAATGAAGGGAGTGTGGCTGGTGGCATAGTGGGCCTGCACAGGGAGTCTGCGCACTAGCATCGCAGCCGGCAGCCAAATACATAGTAAGGAGGGTGGAGTCTCCTTATGTATCCGGTTGGTGCCAGATGGGTAGGGATTTAATCATGTGCCGTGACCCAAACCACCAGCATATGATAAATCTTCCCCATTGAATTGGATAAACTTTATGCAAATTAGCTTTCCTCCATTAGGAATAATTGTGCAAAAGAGAATGACTTTTGTGCTCATGGCGCTTCTTCCATTTTGCTTGTGTGCTAAGGAAAGTGTTAGAATTGGGTTAAATAGTAGCTAACACATTCCTTAGCACACAAGCTAGCCAGCAGAAGTACCATGAGTGTGAAACAGCTGTTGGTTTTTGTACTTTGTTGGTGTCCTGCACAATCCTTCCCCCCTTTCTCTATATCTGTATTTTCTCTGTATTTTCTTTGTAAGTATTGCTGAATAAATGACAAGCTAAGAAGGCAATTTTGGTGAGTGCCATTCAATTATTTTTATCTGGTGCTTCTTAATGGTTGTTGCATTTCAACATGACTAATCTATCACCAATTACTTGTAGGGGTTGTCTCAAGGATGGGGCTAACTAGGTGATTGTGTGGGTCTGACCACTGAGACCTCCAACAATCATGAGAACCAGCACATTTACATTATTTTGCTTTTCAGTGGTCGCTTGCTAGATTTCCAATCTTGTTTGGCCACTGATTTTAAGCTACTTATTTGTGACAGTGTTCTCACAATTTATCTGGGCACTGTATGGCACTTTGTATTGTATAGTAATGGTTAGATGTTATAAACTATGTGTGTATGTATGTATTGTATGTAAAGCTTATGTAGGCACTATATACACTATAGCAGTGGTGGCTAACCTATGGCACTGGTGCCAGAGGTGGCACTCGGAGCCCTTTCTGTAGTCACCAGAGATGACTCTATGTATATTCCTGCAGTCCCAGCAGGCCCAGCTCCAGCAACCGGCATACCTGGGCAAGTGCCGGGGCCCAGAGAGCTGCCGGGGGCCCACACACACTGTGCACATCTTCACTTCCTGTTTTGACTGAGGAAGTGTCCTGTGCCCTGCACTGTTCCTCCCTCACTCGGACAAGGCACAGGAGAGTTAGAGGCTGCTGAGCAGCCTGTGAGATACAGCACATAATAGGTTAACCCACACTTCCCCCATCTCTTCTTCACACGGAGCTGCAGTATAGCAGAGATCTGGCAGCTTAGAGATCGGGACGAAGAGATGGAGGAGGAGGAGGAAGAGAAGCCTGAAGACTCCTCTGTGTGATGCCAGGGCTGCTGCAGACACCATAGGGTGTAATGGTATGTCACATGTATGGCTGTGTATGACTGATCCATATGGTGAGTGTATGGTATGTGTGATGATGTGTTTGCCTCCATGCTTGTCTGTATGTATCTGTCTGTATGTAGCTATACTTGCTGCATGTGTGACTGCCTGTATATGTCTTGCTGCATGTGTGACTGCCTGTATATGTCTTGCTGCATGTGTGACTGCCTCTATATGTCTTGCTGCATGTCCCCAGCCGGCACCTACTCCCGCTGAGGACGCACAGGATTCCTTGCTGGAGCCGGATCCTGTCTCTGCTGGACCCAGCGATGCTGAGTAACCCCTGAAGGGCTGTAGCCCACTTCAGGTACTGTACTATGTACATATTGTGTATTTATTTCTGTCCTTACCCCAAAGAGCCAGAGACTTTCCTGAGACTCTCACCCTTATTTATCTCAGTCAAGAGACATACCTTGAACTGATTATTGTCCTGTGCTATGATAGCACCCCTTCATCTGCCACAGCAGAGATTCCTACCCAAAGGACTCTGTCCCTCTACACAAAGAGGAGACCCTTTGTTTCTTTAGTGCACTTTTCCCCACCTCAAGGGCTGTACCCAGAAGATGGACTTTGTTACTAGAGACCTTCTGAGAGACTTTTGCCAACCTCAAGGAAAAGTTGCTACTTAATTTATTATCATTTTGCACTTAATGCCTTTCCTTTTTAGGTACAGACATTCTGTTTGCACTTTTTATGCCTTTTCTTTGCAGGAAAAGAGACATTTACTATCGTGCTACCCTGCGTAGCCTATCTACCTCTGTAACGTTTGTAACGTTCAAGATGTGTACCCATTGGGCTCCTAAGCCAATGTGAATTTACCACCTGTTTGCACACTGTCATATATGCCAGTAGTCTGCATTAACCCTTTCATAGGCTTTACAGGTGGTAGTGTGGCTTTGTCGGACCGTCTTCATGTAAAACACTGACCGCTACCTGATCCCTCAAACCGAGGTTTGCACATGGGGGAAGTCCGTAAACTGCGGGTCTTTAGGGGACCGGGGGTGTTACAGAGTTAGCACCTGGATGCCACCCATACTATGGGTAAGGATGCCAGTCAGGAGGTACTTGTGTCGCATATGCTAACGCAATGCAGATATACACACTATATGATTGCCGCCAAGGAAGAAGTGTTTATATAACAAATATACAGGCCTTGGTGCAAGGAGTGGATTACAGGACATGACACCACACCTTTCCTACTGTACAGTTTGGTTTAATGGCGTCAGCGACGAACTGTCAAGCACTTACATGTTTTTGTCTTAGTCCGACACCAACCCAGGTGCCTGTCTCCAGGACCATGGGCGGTTTGTCCCTACAACTCACATAGCCTGCACTTCCCAGAAGTGCCTTTATCCACCTCTGCCCCCTCAAGCCATCTGTAGTCGAGCCGAGGGCGGCTCTTTCAATTGCCCCCGGGGTATGCAACACCCTCGCCGATGCAATGGCGAGGGAGTGTTTGCGAATACGTCCCACCTGCATGTAACCACATTACACTACATGGTCCTTATAGGACATAGGGGTATTGCAGTGGTGAATCCTGCCTGGCAAGGCAGAAGTTAATCTGTGCATGATGTAAGATTCTATCATCCAATGTCTGTGTTACATCCTGTCCTTTGTAAGCTGAGATGTGATTGGAGGAGCAGCCACCACCTGACCAAAGGGAGATAATAAAACCCCTGGCCAGGAATGTTCCAGAGAGAAGTCCCAGATCTCAGAGCAGTCTCTCTCAGGAGAGAGAAGGACACAGCTATCCCCCCAGCCTGCCATTGCATCCAGGCTGGTGATCTGCATCCTGTGGCTCCCTCCAAATACCTCTCCAGCACTCCACCATCTTG